>CM032328.1:78579223-78853377 GCA_019022515.1 Quercus aquifolioides | reverse complement strand
GTGTGTAGTTTTGTTTTTGAGTAGGGCTGCCAAACAGGCCCTAAGCCAGGATCGAAACTCGATGTTGGGCTTAAAATATTTAGTGAGAGAGAAAGTATCCAACTAGTGCAACAAGGATATAAACAAGATTTCTATTTGTCATTCTACATGATGATGAATACATGTATATAATAAGTGATGTAAGTGACTTTATAGAAAGGTCAAAGGTATGTTTGAATATATGAAGTATAAAAGAGAGCTATAGTAGCGTTTAGTTATTTTTGGTTATATTGTAAAAAGGGTTGTTCATGGTTTTCTTTCTTCTTCTTCTTCTTCTTCTTTTTCTTTTTTTTTTCTTTTTTTTTGAGGAGATGAGAAGGAATGTTTATGGGTAAGTGTGTAAGGATATCCATGACACTGAAAGCTAATTTATGAATTAAAAGACTGACTTATGAGTTGAAAATGGCAAGATGGGTGCAAAATTTTATGAGGGATTAGTGTGTTTTGGAGTTGATGGTGGGTTCTTTTTACAATGAAGTTTTAGGGAGTAATTAGCAAAATCAAAAAGGATCATATTATCAAGAGAATCTCAATATATCTATCTTAGGATTTGACCAAAAATGGTATGATTAGCTTTTGGGCATTTTAGCTTCTTTGGATAATGGCAATTGGAAGCTAAGATTCAAGTATTCAACTAATCTCAACATTAAATGCTAGGATTTGGGAATTGATCTCAGCCAATAAGATTAATTAGGACATGGGTTAAGACTAGAAATTTTGTTTGCTTGATTTTTATGATGCAACATATAATTAATGGCAAATCACAATAAACATTAACCCAAAGATAGTAAGTCTGTCAATAGAACCCAAAGCTGAAAATGCTAGCAAGCAAAACAAACAATTAGGCAGCATTGAAATAGTTATGGAACAGAAACTAATACTGCAAAGTTAGTAAGTCTACAAATAGACAAAAATTAGATTATAAGATAATTGATTATCTTTGTAACCAGTAACTAACAGAAATTATAAAATTTATAAGAGGTAAATGCTATTAGGTAGCATTAAGAAGGAATGAGAGTTAGCCAACTTGGGAGCACATAGTTGAGGAAACTGCGCATAGCTTCAATGTTTATCGCCAAGAAAATTACAAAAGACTTCGAGCGTTTTCTTCCGCAAGTCGCATACTACAGCCTTCAATTCAATCCCCAAATACAAGATATTTCCATCAATTGGATGAAAACCTAGCACTGTAATTAAAGGAATAAACTGGTTTACATATTGTGTGAGCCAAAGAGATTTTTCTGAGACAAATTCTTTGAGACACACTTTGTGCTCCAAGCACCATTTGCCTCCACCCTGGCTATCATAGTCCTTGAGCTCCCAAACGCAGATATGAGACGGCACTAAAATCTGACATATTCTCAGGCACCCCAGACACACACTCCGTGTCCAACGCAATCAAAAAACTCCATTGGCCCCAGTTCTATAGGCTGCTCAATCTCAAAGGAACGACTACATTTGCTGTTGTACAGATCAAACCCGAGAAGATGGCCACCATTACCGCACCAAAAAAGCACGCCTTTGTAAGGAACAGCAGAGTTAGGAGGGGGAGCGAAGTTAAATTTCTTTGAGAACTCCACCACACTCCATTCACCGGGGTCGGACGAGAATATGTGTGCCTCGTTATCCCATGTGTTGACCATCACCAACCTGTAAAATACTTCATTCAACGATGAAGTATTTTACACTTATGTTTATGTTTTGTACTATCTATATAAGAATTTTCTTGTTCTATCATGTCTACATTGTTCACACATATATAAATGCATTTCATTCAAGGTGTCAACTTTTGTCCATGATCTTAAATTATTGCTTTCAATAGGTTCTTGTTATTGTTAATGAAACTGGTTCCGGAAAGACTTCACAGATACCCCAATATTTTAATGATCTGGATACAAAAAACGTGGAAGCTATCTTCTGCAAATACTATGGCACATAGTTTGTTACATTAAATAATACAAAAACTAAGATTATTTTCCAAAAAATGATTTCCTCTTAAACAAACATAACTGCAGTGGTTTGTTTGCAAGTGATTGATGCACTGTTTGGGATAGTTTATGTGGTAATCAATTGAAAATAAGTATCACATCTGAACGGAGTTCAATTTTCTTAAAGGCCTGGTAACAGCGACTGTAACATTTGTTCCACACAAGATATCAAAACCAGAAAGTCATAAAAGAGCTCGTTTCTATAACATGAAAATTTAAAGGAACTATAATATAACATTTATTACATTATATGAGATGATAAATATAGAAAAAGGTAGGACATGCAGCTTGCAACAGATTCTTTAATACAACAGACATTTCTGATTTCTGTTGCGATCCAATTCTCATTTTTCTTTTTCAACACCTAACTGCTTCATATGCTAGGATTTGTCGCTTATTCGATTCTTTAGTGTCAACTATTAATATAGGAAAGAAGAGAAAAAAGAACTCCTTTCTCAAGTGAGATATTTCAACCAGACTTAATTTGGTCGTGCTCAAAATAATTCAATTAACTATTAGTAATTAGTTTGTAATTAATAATGGAGATATCATTAATAATTCAACCTTGGTATTTTCCTTCTCTAGAGTCCAATATGCTCAAGAATCTTGCTTTTCCCCCACATTATGCAAATTGTGAGCCATCCTCCTAATAAAACCCTTGCACAAGACCTTGCAACTGGTGCCTTTCCAAGTGCAGCTCCAATTACTCCCACCAAAAGCAGGGATAAAGAAGCCAATGTCATCACAGCAGAAGATCTCCATTCCTTTCGCTTTATAAAACCAGCTGCTAGTAATAGCACTGAGCCCCCTACTAAATATGTTACCGATGATGCCACAGCCACTAGAGTTGGGCTTGGCACTGGCCCCTTTTGTCCACCTCTGACAATTCTGATGTTCCCTTTTGCTTGGAATTTCAATATATCATATTGGGTATAAACAGAAACATATTGTGCAATTGCTAAATGCAAAGTTCCTGAAGCCAATCCAATGAAGCTTGTGAGAAGTATAGCCTTGATTTCAATTGCAACAACTCCTACACTCATAAGTATAGTACTCATTATCATAAAAGCTGCGTATGCAACCCCTTTGAGACCTCCCAAGACAATGGCCCGAAGATATATTGCCCTTGAAGAGTAATCAAAATACTTCTCTTCTTGGACCATCTGGGATCCAATTCTGGGCTGTGTAACCACGATTTCCATGAAAGATAATTTAAGAAAGAATGTAGAATTTGGAGTGTATATCTCCTTAATGCTGAATACTTAAGGTTACTATGACGGATAATTTAAGAAAGAGTAGAATTTGGAGTGTATATCTCCTTAATGCTGAATACTTGAGGTTACATATAGTGAGAGATGATATAAATAGTGGTGCAGGTGCGGAAGCGACAAAAAGTAGAACACGTCATTGGAAGAATGGTACATCTAACAATGCTGATTACGAGCATTGACTTTGACAATTGACATAACATTGCATTAATTTGATAAAGATTCTAATCAGCCGGTGACTCTAATCAGGCCGTCATAGAAGGAAAGATTTTAATTAGAGCTAGTTCTATACTTTTATACGCAAGCTAATGTTTCGTTACGTATTAGTCCTGTTCAACAATTTCGTTATAGTTTTGCAATAATAGACCAGCAAAGAGTAATAGGAATTTTGAAATACTCCATCTTAATTAACTACAATGCTTCTGGAATACTTAAAATGTAAGTTTTGCTCCTGTTTATATATGTATCTTGTGAAAATTTGATCATTTCTCTGTATTAACCACTTAATGAAACCAATTGCCTAAATTTTTCTATGTTCTGCAGTCAAGAACACAACTAATATGCCAAGGGGAATTCACCTTGATTGATAATGGAGTTAGTTGTGCTTACCACCATTGCTTTCTCAACGTTTAGTCAGAACTCAGAACAAATTCGATGATATAAGGTGCAAGTTACCTGTCACAAAGGTAATTGCCTTTTTAGTTCATGGCAATTTCTGTCTGCAATATATGGTTTGACTGTTATATATAGGTACTCCACCTAAACAAAATATCACAAGAAGAAAATTTTCCTTTGTCTCAAAACTATTAGATCGGCAATAGATCTTCAACAGACTAATTAGGATTGTTTACCTAAACAAATATCACATAAAAATCTAATTATTTACCCTATGAGAAAGAAAAGAAAACATGATCAAGTGGTTAGAAACTTAGAATTAATCTTGTCAATCTCGTTCCATATTGCTAGACACGCCAAACATGATTCTCAAGTACCACAGTGAAGTTGTGGGTGCTACTGCTTACTACTTAGGGTTTCAAAAGAGAAGATATTCCTAAAGCTACCCTAATGCAATCGTGCAGTTTACTAACCTGCCCACTAATTTCCAAGTGGGTATTGTCTGCAATATTGTTTTGTAATATACTCTACAGTCAACAATGAACTTTCAATTATTGTTGGGAGCAAACTGTTAGGACTTAGGAGATGCCATTATAAGCACGATTATATCTAGTCTTCGGTTAATTCTAAATTTCTAATGCTTAATAAAATATGCAAAATAAATTTAACTTACTTTTGGCATAAGCTGTGACTCAGAATGCAGGGATATGGAGAAGTGAATGGGCTAATAAATATTAGGGCTTCAAATTGGCATTAATTATCAAAATAAAATGATATTGAGAAAGTTAATTATGAAAGCTACATACATGTATATTAAGACCGCTCTCTCAAAATTACACCATAAACAAAGTTTATCCTACCTTCGGAGGCCACAAAATAAAATCCACAATCCAGTCACCTTGAAAATCCTCAATCAAAAACTAAAACTATATATGGGAGTTTTGGGGGGATATTCATCAATACCTCCAAAAGATTTTAAAACACCAAAAGTACTATCAACTTAGGCATTTAAGAGTGTAACACCCTATAATTTTTATTACTAATTTCTTTCTTATACATAAATTAAAAAGGGCAAGACTTAGGTACATTACTTAGGTGTTGTTCCTTAGGTTCCCCTCTTAAGATTATGCCATGTGAATTTTTTCTCATGGGATAAAGTGTATTTTTTTAGTTAAGTAGTCACATGGCTGAATCTTAAGAGGGGAATCTAAAGAACAGTGTCTAAAGTATTGTACCTAAGTTTTGTCCAATTAAAAAGAAGACCCACAATTAAAAAAGAAGACCCACAATTAAATGGATTTAATTGATTTGGGCCTAAGATATTTAAATAAGATAATTATTGTGGTATAAGAGGCCCAAGTGAGATGACATAAGTAAATATGTGGACCTTAATAAGCTTTAAAAATCCTAATATTTTACCTCTTAAGCTACACGTGTATATATATAAGAGGTTTCCTTTTGTTTCAGTCACAACACACGATTGAGCTTTTCTTTTCTTTTCTACGACTGTGCGTGAGAATTTCAGGTATGGTTTTCTCCTACTCTAAATTTAGAAATTTGAAATATTCAATGGCTGGTAATTGTTCCCATGTTTATAGGAAGACATGGGTCTGTGCATCTATTATTTTTGGTACCTAATAGAATATAATTGAAAAAGCTGACCTATGATTGTTACAATATTAAAATAAGTATGGAACATAGCCGTATGGCCCCCTCCATAGACTTTAAGATTGATTAGATAAAAATATTACATATAGCCATATGTTTTGGAATGGAGCTAATAGGCGTTAGTTTCATGAATATCTATGATTATATTAATGGAAAAAGATGCATTATGGTTAGTAGATACCTTCCTTAGCATCGTTCTAGTGACATTAGTTATCATCTCTAAGCCGCTGCGATATGCAGCAATGATTTTAAGCCAAAAATCTGAATCTATTTAGCCACTGTAACATAGATATAAAGAAGTCATATACTAGCTAACCAAGTTCACCAATCTCTCATGCGTCTACGCACCTATCATTGTTCAAATACTAGTCCAGCCATATCATTTATGTTTTGCGGCATCAAGTTTCATAATGAGCTATTGGATTGATCAACTCAGACTATAATATGAGGCTTCTAAAGAATAGTAGTACGTAGATTATATGATGGTTAGACATATAATGAAATGCTAGAGTTCTAAAGAATTGCTGTACTTTCATGCCAATTTATAGATAGTGAAAATATATATGTGAAATAGAACAATCTGATCAAAGCTGAAAGTAAACCGATCAGTAAGTAACTAAATGGAAAATTTTGAAAATATTAGTGTTGTCCAAGATGAAACTATTTAAGTGTGAAAACATATTTTTAAGTGGAAAATTGCGTATTGATGGACCTATTTTTGGTATTGCTAGGTTCTAATTCTACTGATTTATTGTGACTCAAAAGTGGTTGGTTTCATTTTTGCAAATAAGAAGTAAGTGATATTTACTAATTTCGAAATTTTCCCAAAAACAGTTTTGATTATGAAACTATTCTTATATCAAAGAAATATGTTGATATTCTATAAATATATTAATACTCTATAAATGTTTGATGTGCACATTGTATGAAGACGTTGACTATTTGTTATATGAAAAACTTGTGGGACAACCTAAACTTATTTAAACTTGTATGTGTAGATAAATCTTTGTATTTTTTTGAGTATTATGCCTGGATTATTTGTTGTGAGCATCTTGAATTTGTTTTGAATCCTATGGCAAGTCATGATTAAAAGCTCAGTGTTGTATTTAGTCCTTAGAAAGGAACAATCATACTGTAGCTAGTTCTTAGCAAGGGATGGTCCCAAAGAAAGGAACAGTGCACATTTGGTAGCTCCTTAGCAAGGGAGTATACCATTGAGAATCCAAAAAGGGAGCTCTTTAGCAAAGGAATGCACATTTAGGTTCCAAAGAAGCCACCCTTAAGAACGGAGATGAAAATGGGGTTCCAGTCCTAAAAAGGGGACAACACAACCCTGTCAAAGGAAATTATTTGTATAATGGTGTTGGTAAATCATAATGGCTCACAATATAATGATATTTTTTATATGAAATATTTGATGTTAAAATATTGATGGGTTACAAGTTATAACTTTGCTGTATGAATTATTTATTTAAAAGGTTTGTTCCCACACCTCAATGTTTGTGAATTCCATTTATTGAGTTATCTCACCCTCCCCCCCCCCCCCCTTTATTCCCCCTTACAGATATATTAGAGAGATCATTGGAGTAGAGATTCTTGGAAGTACAACAGTTACAAATTATATTGTGGAGCTGAAGATTTTATTATTATTTTTATGGTATTAAATATTGTACTAGATAATTATTTTGAAGATATTTTATCTTTGGTAGGATTAGAGTTCTGACAATTGTGATGAGATTTTAGAATGCTGGTTACATTTATTTAATATTTTTTATGAATTATTTAGATTGAATAAACTTTTATTATTTATGATTTTGGAGCATTACAAATAGAGTTACTTGGCCCAAATCTTACTTACAATAGTAAAATAAACATACCTTGGAATCCATAGTACACCCTAATCGTGAGGGAATTGTACTTTCTCAGTTTCACGTGATGATCATAGTTCTAGTGAATTGGAGATGCCTTTGGCTAAAAATGATCTAAAAATGCAATGTTAGTAGTGTTATTTTTTAATTAATTGTTTCTTAAATTTTTTTCCCCTTGTCATTGTTATGCCTTTGGCTGGCTAACCTTTGCTACAACCTCGTGCACTTTTTTTTTTTTTCAGTAGAACTAATAAATTCATTTTCATTCTTACCACCCATTTAGAGGGGGAAAAAAAATGAAAATCCTCAAGGCTCAAAGTGACAAGGGGTTTGAATGAAAAAGTTACTTTCAATTCTTGGTTTAGTGCTGACTCCCGTAAAGAAAGATAGTACAGATGAGTCAAAACGACATGTAGTCTAGCATTAAGTCACAAAGCTGTATGTAGTTTAGACTAATCTGTTAGTGACTGAGTTAGTTACAACCGAAGGCCACGTGTCCTTTGTCTCTTTATATAAATACTGAAAATATCTTCATTGTATATATTCAAGATAATCAATACAATTTAATATTTTGGATCCTCTAGATTCTTGTCCAAGATTTGCCTTTCTTTTCAACTCGACCAATCTAAGGGAGGTTTGGATTGAGAGGGGGAGTAGAGAGAAGTAGAGTAGAGTTAAGTTGGCTAAAAATAGATTAATTTTGAGTCAATTTTGAGTCAATTAAGTTAGTAGAGCTATAAATAATATCAAAAACTACCGCGAGACCCATAAATAATAACAAAAAGTTAAATAATTTTAATTTTTCATTCTTAACTAAACGCGCACTATTTATCCTACACTTTTCTCTTTTTGGAGAAACACCATGTATAATAGACTTTTTTTTTTTTGTTTTTTTGGAGAAACACTATGTATAATAGACTTAATAGTAGTAAATCAGGTACAAAGTACAAACCTTCCTACAAGGCATATGATCTTGTGCCTCATAGTTTCGTACAAATAAGCCCAGTAGTCTAGTTCCTTTTTTTTTTTTTTTTTTGGTGTGGATTTTCTTCTCTCTTTGCTAAGCACACAAACACAACCTCCACTAGTATAGCAAATAGTTCTACAAGGCTTATTTTAATGCACTAATTAATACCATTAACCAGACCCTCCCCAAATTAACAAGAATTAATTTATCGATAATGATAGCAAGCATTAAAAAAAAGATTTAACCTTTCACCCTAGGCAAGATAACAGCTTTGAGAGGGTTCTGCATCACAACAGTAAAAGCAAAAGTCGCAGTCGGGTCGGGCGGGGCACCGGGAACCGGAATCCACTTGAAGGCATGAACCATCCTAGCCAGCAAGAGATTCACATGCAAAGTACCCAAAGTCATTGCTGGACAAATCCTCCTCCCAGCTCCAAATGGCACCATCTTGACCCCTCTATTCCCAGTCACATCCACATCGACCCCATCACCCACCAAAAACCTCTCGGGTTTAAACTCATTCGGATCCTCCCACATACCCGGATCCTCAGTAACCCAAGCAGTGTAAAACTCCACACTTGCATCCTCAGGTATATTGTACCCACCTAGCTTAGTCTCCTTTGTAGCCGCATGAGATAGCACAAAATGACTTGGTGGGTGCCTCCTAAATGTTTCTTTGACCACAGCACCAAGATAACTCATTTTCTCCACATCATTCTCAGTCACCAACCCTTCTTTCCCTACATGTTCAACTATTTCCTTGTACAACTTTTCTTGAATCTCTTGGTTCATCACCAAGTGAAGCAAAGCCCATTCCACTGTTGTAGCACTTGTATCAGTCCCAGCATTTATCGTTTCCGAACACAATGTCACAAGCTCTTCCTCACCTAGCTTGCCTCTACCAGGAACTTCAAGCCCAAAAAGAGAGTCTATATAAGCAGCACCAATAGGACTCGCCATTTCAACATTGGTACTGTCACTTTTTCCCCCGCTTTCTACAAAAGCTTTTCTCCTTCTCACCAATGGAACCAAACACTCCAGCTGTTTCTTTCTCAACTCTTTAGCTTCTTTGAGTTGCTTACGAAACAAAGGAGTGAGAACTGGCAAGAAATCTGGAAGCTTTGGAGTTGTCATCAACATCACGTCCTTTAACACACTTTCAATCTTTTTAATCTCATCCTCAGAGATTTTTGCTCCGAAGCAAAGACATATCAGGACGCTACAAATAGTGAGCCTACAGTTACTCATAACCTCGACAAACCCCTTTTCAAATGCCTCTTTTCGGAGCCTTTTGATGTGGTTTTCGAGTGCCCATTTACGTATCCAACTGCACTGTTTTATTCTATTTGGGTTTATCAACTCGGTCACGAAGTTACGCCTTAGTGTTCGCCACAGAGGACCGTACACCGCCGAGTTGATAGCACATTTTCCGACACTGAATATGAGCCGGATGGGCGAGTCAGCTGGGCGGCTCGCGAACTCGGGGCCTCGTTGAACTAGGGCTTCATGGATGAGCTCAGAGCTGGTGACAATCACGAGTGTGCGTTGTCCCATTTGCATGGTGAAGATTGGGCCATATTTTGCGCGCAAATCACGTACTATAAAGATGAATGGACGGCGTTGGAGGATGATTTGGCCTAGATTTCCGATTATAGGCCAACCCGGTGGCCCAGGAGGAAGGTTTTTGGGGCCGCCGCCGGTGATGGACCAGTAGCGCCACCACAAGCGGAGGAAGATAAGAGCTAAGAAGAGGACAAGAAGGTCTTTGAAATCCATTTTTGTCAATATGAGAGAAAAGAAGAAAGGAAGTTACTTGACCAAGTTAAAGGTTGTAAGGAAGGGATACAGTTATTATAGAAGGAGAAAGTTGGGGTAGTGAATGAGTTTGGTCAATGGTAAGTGATGGTATTGAATATTTTGATCAGATGAATTTACTCTTTGAAGTACGGATGCACATAGTCGGGTTGGTTGTAGTTGAATTTGCATTATTACAGCTTCGGGAATTAAGAGGTGCTGTACAGCACTCCTTAATTAGTGTGATAAAATTTAAAATAAATTATTCACTTATTTTTAGGGATATGAAAAAAATTGAATATGTATTAGTTTAGATGGAAAAAGTTAAATCATTTTGTAAAATCATACTTGAAAAGTAAAATTTTGCCAATTTTCTATGCATGTGGAAATTGTGATAGATCATAAATGAATCACAGCGGGTCAGGAGGATTAAATTCTTTATCGATGTTATGTATGTATGTATGTATGTATGTATGTATACAAATATATGTATAATAATATATATTGTTGAATATAGAAAACTTGTAATGATACCATTGAATATGATTGATTGCGCTGGTCGATCAGGAGGGTAGTCAAAAAAATTTATTTGGAGTGAACTTATGATACTAATTTATTAGTTTATACAAATTTTTATAAATATATATAAACATAGACATCTGTACACATATATAACTTAGCATCATTTTTTTTTTTTTTTTTTTTTTTGAGAAACAACTTAGCATCCTTTATAGTGAATCCTTAACATTTTCATTTTTAATATAAGTTACCAAATTATCAACCAAAGTGAGTAAAAAAATTTCAATTGAACTAATGAAATATTCAAAGACATGAATGATTTAAAAATTTAACAAACACAATAACACATTTTACAATAAAAAATGAATGTGAGGAAGAAAGAAAAAAAATCTCTATAACACTAGACCAATTGGACAATTTTTTTAAGAGCAACATTAGACTTCCTCAAATATTTGGGGGGCCAAGTCTCATTTTTGTAGGCTAATAATTATAATGTTAAATATTTATATATAGTATTAAAATATGGGAAATGCTAATAAATGTCCTTAGCTCCGTCCCTAGTGCATTGGTTAATAATCTATTTAAAGAAAGTTTTTATGTGAAAAAAAAAAAATAATTAATGTTTTGACAGTTTTTTTTCATTTCCCATAAAAGTGGTGTTAAAATTTTCTTAAAATTGATTGTTAACCAATACCTTAAAAACACTCGTTAGCATGATCCTTAAAATATTTTTAAAAATAAGGGGGGAGGCCCCCACGTACACAGACATGTAGCTCCGCCCCTAGTGCTAGTTAATAACATAGTATATTAATTTTATTGATAGTTGTTCCAAAAAATATATATTAAAATATTTAATTTCTTTAAAAATTTTAAAATTTCTATTCACTCATTTATTATTTCATTGAAGTGGCACCAATAATCATATACAATATTATGTCAATTTGTAAATTTTTATGAAAAATGTTAAAAGTACTACAAGTTTTACTATATAAAACTTACAAACTAATGTAGTAATAAATGTGATTGGTTCAACAAATATTTAAATTATTCTTTTGTGATTGCTGACATATTAGTTTGTAAGTTCAATACAATTGAACTAATCAATTTTCAATATGTAATAGTACTCAATTTTATTTTATATATTAAAATTTGTAGTAAGTTTCACTTCTAGCAGCATTACATTACTCAATACCATTTTGGATGGTCAGAGTCAGACTTAATACTTCATAGTTATCAAATCAAAACCGCAGCAAAAAACTTGCCCAATTATGCTCATGTTGATTCCATCACGGAGATCATGCGGCCTGCCTTTCACGATGGTAGCTATTTGAGATTTCCGAGGATGAACGATCTTGGGCAATGGCAATTGGCAAGAACAAGATCACGCGCGAGTAGTACAGCTTATTGGTTAGCTTGTTCGGCTAGTTTTAGACTTTTAGCTACTCCTTCTAGCAATGTCGAACAGCCCACAACGAAATTCATTAATGCTAGCATTGCTTGATTATTTCCCAAACAATTTATCATAAATAATTATTTCCCCAACAACCAACGAGCCTCCCCCCCCAACCAATCATATTCAATCAAGAATCCAAATTAATTTTTTTTTTTTTTTTTAACATTTATAACATAGGTGTTTTTATTTTTATTTTTTATCGGACTTATTTATATTTTAATTGCATTCCAAAAACATTACAAATTTGTATATAATGGATCACAAAAAAATTAATTCAAACATTTTTTACATAGTTTTTTTTTTATCGGACTTATTTATTAATTATGTAGTTGAAATAACACAAATTACATTATTTTGTAAATCTTTTATTGTAAAATAGATAATAATTTAAAAAAAAAAATTCTGATGTAGCTTTAACATTTTTAAATTTCTTAGCAACTAGTACTTTTTTCAATATTTGTGTAATAAATTAAAATTTGTAATATCTTTAATATCACTTTTTTAATTTACAATAGTTCTAAAATTCACTCTTAGATGTTAGGAGATGTACTGTATATAGTGCTTCAGTTTCATATGATGCTAAGGCTAAAAGCACGTTGAGAGCCTTATTACTCTAGGATCAATCGTACAATCGTATCATCTAGACAGTATTTACCACTAGGGGAGGTGATCTAGTGGTAGAAATTTATTGTGACTAATTATCCATGTGAGTCTAGAAGTTGTGGATTTGAGTAGTGTTAGGTGTCTCATTAGTACTCAAGTGGTCTATACCATAACGCAATGTGTGAATTTAAGTGGTATTCAAATTAAAGAGACTCATTTACAGTAGTTAGTTATTACGGTATAATGAAATTGAAAATTTTCTTCAATCAAATTTGAGTTGAATATAGTAATATAAACCAAGTTATATATTGATCTTAAAGAAATTAATTAAGTCAAGACTATTGTCTTCTCAAAAAAGAAAAAGTTAAACTATTTATAAGGAATAAGGATAAATTCAAATATAAGTACCCTAATGAAGTGACAAATCCTTTTATTGATCAACCATCTCTTCTCTCTAAAGTTTTTTTTTTTTTTTTTAATAATTCTATATATAGTTGGAGAATGACGAATTTGAACCCTTAATATTTTTGTTAAAGATACCAGAATTGAGTTACAAAACTCCTAATAGGAATAGGAAGCTAGGAAGTCATTTTTTAACTTCCCGGTGACTTTAAAAAATTAGTTTAACCTTTAATATAATTTCTCGTATCTAATTTTCCAAGTAACAAAAAAGTATATCAATTTAATTATAAAGGTTTCATATAAAAATTAATTAATTTTAAAGGTATAAATTTTAAAATTATTGAAGTATCCACGTGTGTCGGCAATGTTATTTATAATAATGATGCAAGGTACACGTTGTCACTATCTATAAAAACCTTGATTACAAGTTGAAAATTTAGTGGTTGAATGACCATTTGTTTAGACTCTGTGAATGTAGACAACAATCATGAAAGTTATTCATAATGTGAAACGGAAAATCGAAAAGAGATCTACACGGTACACTTAATTTGTCACTTTAATTTCTAGCTATATATTCATGAACCTTGAATAAATTGTGGAATGTCTTTTGTTTTACTTTGTGTCGCCGACCTGCATGATATTACATGTGCGATAGACAAATTAAAGACTAGCTACATCAACAAAAGCACATTGTATGATGTGTGCAATGCGTACATCAAGCTACATAGCTTAATCACAATGTCTAAAATTAAAAATTAAAATACATTATAAAAATAATTGTAAATAAATAATACCCATTTTTAAGTTTTTTTAAAAAATTATGAAGTTTTAATCAGACTAATATATTAAACTCCTTGAAATTTCAGTAACAAAACTTTACCAATAGTAACTTATCATCATAATTTTAATGAATTTATATAAGTCACATATAGCAAATGCATGTTGTATTACATGTGACACTTACATTAAGCTACATTGTATGACAACAACATGTAAGACCCAACTTTTAGTATGTAACATCAATTATATGGGTTTATCATCATATGTAAAGTTTTTAAAAATCCAAGAATAAAATTGAATTGAATGAGAAAATAAATAATAATAACAATAAATTACTTCAAGTTATTCAATGAAATTTCCTCAAAAAAAAAATTATACAATAAAAATAGCCAAAAAAAAATTCCAATATATCATTAATAATCTAAATACATAATGAAACTTCAAATAATTAATTTTAATTCAAATAATATTTTAGAATCCTTGAAAATATAATTTTAATTAAAGTATTTTTCTTAAACTTCTTCAATTTCATTGAAAACAATCTATGTTAATACTTGTGATGTAGTTATATACGTCACATGCATGGCAAAAACATGTTAGACAATGCACAATACTTACTCTCTTTTTTTTTCTTTTTTCTTTTTTTTCATTTACATTAAGTGAGGCAAGTGGGATTCAAATCCAAGTTTTCCTCCACGTGAGAATAAGCGGAATTATCTAAGTTCTTGTTGAGAACAAGTAATACCACTGATCAACTACAATACTTTTGACATGTTAGACAATGTACCATACTTACTCTTTTTTTGAGACGAGCTTTTGAGTCTTGTACAATACTTACGTTAGAACATAATGTTTTCAATGTAAATGTATGCGTGGTCGTTGAACAGGCTTACAAGCATATCAACTGCACAGGGACGTAGCTAGCTTTGGACTAGGGGGAAATGACCCCCCTAAAAAATTTTTAAATAATAATAATAATATTACTATTATTATATGTGTGTACTAATTTTAACAATTTTGTTCTATAAAATTATATATTTTTTCTCTTAAATAATATCATTGATTATTTTAAGAGTAATGCTATACTTACAAACTTTTTTACAAACTGTTTAAGTAACAAATTTTTATTAATTCGGACATAAACTCACCACTCATAACATTTTTTTTATTTATTAATAACCACTTATTACCTTAATAATTTAAAAAAAAAAAATTGTGGCGCTAGTATTTTTCCCATTTTAGTGAATTATAAAAAAAGCCACCCCTGTACTCAAAGCTCTGACTATATATACCTGCAACTGCAATTAATGCCCAGAAGAACCATTGCGAATTGGCTTTGTCATCATTACGACCTTACCAACCCCGGAGAATTATATGGCATAATCACTTATTACATAACTCCATTGTAGAGTGTCCGTTTGTCGTAGATATGGTCGGATATGAGACTTATAACTATCTTTCTTTTTTGAAGTTAATGACTCTTGCAACTCTAAGACCTTCATTTATTACTTTCTTTCTGTTTAGAAAAAAAAAAAAAACCACTATTTTTTTTAAGGTCACATTAACTAGTGCTCTTAGGACACTCATTTATAATCTATTTTAGAAAAGTTTTGATACTACTTTTATGAGAAATGAAAAAAACTGTCAAAATATTAATTTTTTTTTTCATTTTCTATAAAAACTTTCTTTAAATAGATTATTAATAAGTGCCCTAAGGACACTCGTTAGCATTTTTCTTTTTTTTAATCTATAATTTGATAGTTGAGACTTTTTTTTTTTTTTTTTGGTTGAGACTTGAGAGTAAGAGATTAAAACCCTAAAATCTAAGTTGGAAAAAACTCTTAACTACTTTTTTTCCTTCTAATCTTATAAAAAAAATAAAACAAAGGGTCGTGTTTATGGATGCTCTTAGGACAATTATTAATAAAATATTTTTAAAAAGTTTTGACATCATTTCCATTGGAAATATAAAAAGTTGTTGAAATAATTAATTTTTTTTATTTTTCTATAAATATTTTTAAAAATACTTTTTAAACCAATATTATTAGAGCATCCATTAACTTAAAATAAATAAATAAATAAGGGAACAATATTCTTTGAGTAGTTGGAAATGTATCAATTAATTCACTATATGTGGTAACCAGTTTCTACAAAATTAATTAATAACAAGTGGACATTTATTATTTCATCTCCAGCTTATATTGCAAAATTGTTGAATAACCTAATTTATAGGGTATAAGAAACTGCAGAAGTGAAAACACAAATGAAAACTTCCACATTCATATGCTAACTATTGAGGCTAAATTCAAACAATTTCTTTACACAGCAACATAAAGGAACCATAATTTCTTAATATTATGTGCGAGCCACAAAAAAAGTTTTACATAAAAACACAAAAGAACAGTTTAAGTTTCAAGGTGTTGCAATGGAAAAAAACTCAAGAAGGTTATTTTAAACTTAATAACGATGCTGCTGTAAAAATTACTGAATTAGAAGTGCTCCGTGTCAGGGTAGTCACTAGTCAATACTCTTTGAGGCTCGGCTTATCAAATTCCTAAGTGCTCTCTCGAAGTAGCAGATAGGAATGAACAATGTTTTGGTCAATATTCCTGTTGGATCAAGAAGTGTGAATGATTATTTTGTTAGAGTGGGAATCACCAATACTGAGAGAAAGAGAGAATAAATATAATCGTACTGAATGAATGACTAGTTCCAGTATTTATAGACTCATTCATGTCTCTTGGAAAGATTCGTTTTATTTAAGAAATATAACTCTTTGGTAAATAAGTAATATTAACGTTTAATTAATTTCCTATTGCAAATTGGTGAAGCAATACCATTCACAAAGTAGGAATTATTTTATAAGTGATGAAGTACTATATTATAATATGATCACTCATCACTTTTTTACACTGACAAATCCTAGTGGTAAAAGATTTGAAACATCAAACTATATGTAATAGACATAAACTCCAAAGTTTATGTGTAGATGCTTTACTCAAAAATCCTGCATATTTTGGAAGTTGAATTACTAAGTAGAAGTTTAGTAAATATCATAGTCAAAACGGATGAGTATTGTCAAAGTCTTATATCTCAATTGGTTGACACCTTCAACTATCAAATTATCAAAATAAAAATAATTAAAAAAATAAGCAATATTCTTTTGATTGGACTAATAGGGAATCAAATTATGTAGTGCAACACTTAAGTACATGAGCATCTTATACAGGTTTCTTTGGTTTGTTAAGACTTACTCCTTGCATCAAAGAATTGTTGATGGCTTGATGCCCTAGATTGTATGATTGTAATGTTTAATACTTCTAATTCTAGGAAAACACAAAATCTGTTAGAAATACTGAATGTGAAAGTATTGTATTTCTTCATGAAAGAATGTACATGGGTGCCTTTATATAGGAGGCATATGTGTGCAGTACAAGTAAATATGTGTGCAATACAAGTAAATATATGTGCTATACAAGTAACCTAACTGGGCCTAAAGCCCACAATATTATACACGTTAACAGCCCCCTTCAAACTCAAGGTGGATATAAGACCAGCTTGAGGTTGTCAACCAAATCACGAAGGCGTCCCTTAGGATGTGACTTGATGAAGATATCAACAAGTTGATCTTTGGAGGATACTAAGAAGAGCTTGAGAGCACCATGGACAAGATGATAACGGATAAAATGACAATCAATCTCGATGTATTTAGTCCGTTCATGAAAGACATCATTGTGAGCAATATGAATGGCACCCTGGTTGTCACAATAAAGAGGAGTAGCAGAGGATGTGGACACACCTAAATCCTTAAGAAGCCATCATAGCCAAAGGAGCTCAGATGTGGTATCAGCAAAGGCATGATATTCTGCTTCAGTACTGGAGCGGGTCACAAAAGTTTGTTTCTTACTTCGCCAAGAAATCAAAGAAGAACCAAGAAGAAAGCAATAACTCGTAGTGGACCTGCGATTAGTGGGATCTCCTGCCCAATCAGCATCAGAGAATGCACGGAGTACAAGAGGAGACTGAGCTGAGTAGAAAATGTCATGGAAGAGAGTGCCCTTCAAGTATCGTAGAATGCACAGAACAACAGCATAGTGAGTCGATCGTGGAGCAGACAGATACTGGCTCACCTAATGAACAGCATAGGAAATGTCTGGACGAGTAATTGTGAGATAAACTAGGCTGCCAACCAATCGTCTGTAAAGAAAGGGATTAGACAATGGTTTCCCCCCCGAGAGTGTCAGATGCGCATTAAGTTCAACTGGAGTGTCAACAGTCTTGCTGTCAGTGAGTCCAGCTCGAGATAAAAGGTCAGATGCATACTTGGCTTGAGTAATATAAAGACCATCTGTGGAACGAGTGATCTCAAGACCCAAGAAATAGCTGAGATGTGCAAGATCTTTCATCTCAAACTGCTGACAAAAAAAATCCTTGAGTTATTGAATGCCACTGAGGTCATCACCAGTTATGATCATATCATCCACATATAGGAGAAGCAAAATGGTGCCTTTATCATTGCGACGAAGAAATAAGGCAGAATCATAAGGACTGGCAGTGTAACCCAAGCGAAAGATGGTGGAGCTGAACTTGACAAACCAAGCTCGTGGGGCTTGTTTAAGGCCATAAAGTGCACGTCGAATGCAACAAACCTTGTTTGTTTCAACAGAAAGACCAGGAGGAGGTTGCATATAGACTTCTTTATTCAGATCTCCATTAAGGAAGACATTTTTAACATCTATCTGAAAAAGATCCCATTTACTAGTAGCGGCAACAACTAAAAGGGCACGAATAGATGAGATATGAGCAACTGGAGTAAAAGTCTCTTCATAATCAATCCCATACTCCTGTGTAAAAAATTTTGCAACAAGACGAGCCTTGTAGCGCTCAATGGACCCATCAGAGCGAGTCTTGATCTTATAGATCCACTTATAACCAATCACAGACTGTCTAGGAGGGAGAGTAACCAGATCCCAAGTATGGTTTTTGGTTAATGCATCAATTTCCTCTTTCATTGCAATCTGCCATAAAGGGTTAGTTGAGGCCTCACGATAGGTTTGAGGCTCATGAAGTGTAGTAAGGGCAGTGTAATAATGATAGTCAAGTAAATGTGCAAGAATGGAACTTACCCGAGTTGAGTGGGGAGGTGGAATGTCTTGTGGAGGATCTTCAGGCGGAGTAAGAGCAGGGGACCCAAGCTCAAGGTGAGGTAGCTTGTCATCAACCTGTTCATCTTCAACCTGTCTAGGAGAAGCATCAAAAATATCTGGAGAATGGATAGAGAAGTCCAAAAGAGGATCAAAAGTATCTATAGAAGGAATATGAGACTCATCTGGAAAGATTTCTATAACAGAGGAGTTAGTCAGGGAAGAACGAAAGTGAGAGAGTTCAACAAATAAGCGGTGTTCCCAAAAGACAACATTACGAGAAACACGAAGACGATGAGAGATAGGATCATAGCACCGATACCCTTTTTGAGTTTTGCCATAACTAAGGAAACAACAAATTCTAGATTGAGGCTCAAGTTTGTTGTGTTCATGAGGTTGAAGAAGAACAAAACAAGCAGATCCGAAGGAGCGAAGGTAATGATAGTCAGGGGGTGACCCAAAAAAACGCTCATACGGAGTCTGATTATGGATGACAGTGCTTGGAATGCGATTAATAGCATGAACAGCATGAAGAGCAGGTTCACCCCAAAATGTGGCAGGAACTTTGGCAGAAAGAAGAAGGGCACGAACAATGTCAAGAATATGACGAAGTTTTCTTTCGGCTCAACCATTTTGCTGAGAGGTACCTGGACAGGTTAGATGATGTACAATGCCATAGGAATGTAACAGAGCTTGAAAAGCATATTGAGTATATTCAAGAGCATTATCAGATCGAAAAGTTTTAATACGTTTGGAGAATTGTGTTTCAACCATTTTTGCAAAGTTACTATATATTGGCAAGATTTCAAAACGAGATTTCATAGGAAAGATCCAACTATAACGAGAATAATCATCAATAAAAACAACAAAATATCGAGATCCACCAATACTAGCAACAGGAGAAGGTCCCCAAACATCAGAATGAATTAACTCAAAAATACTATTAGAAATAGATTCACTGTTATTGAAAGGCAAAACTGGTTGTTTTCCTAACTGGCATGAAGTACAATCAAAATTGTCTTTGGACACAGAACCCAACAGACCCTTAGAAACTAACTGTTGTACCTGAGAAGATGGTGCATGACCAAGATAGGAATGCCAAAGTGCGAGAGAAGGTAAGGAAGAAACTGTAACAGCAACAAAAACAGGAGCAACAGGTGGAAGATGAAGATTGTCCACGGGAAACATACTCTCAACTCTAGGACCGATCCCAAGCTCTTGCCCCGTCCTTGGATCCTACACAATACACCCAGAATAGTAAAAAATAAGGCGATATCCTAGTTCAGCTAATTGTCCCACAGAGCACAAATTATAGGATAGGTCAGGTACATGGAAGACCTTAGGAACAGAGAGGTTGGAGGTCGAAACAAAACCTAGACTATTCCCATGCATGGTGGAACCATCAGCTATATGAATATTAAGAGGATGTGGTGCAGGGTCAAGTTTGGAGAATAAGGATGAGTGAGGTGTCATGTGATTACAATAGGCAGAATCAAAAAGCCAAGTTTGAGACTTACTGGGTAGAACTGAGAGAGCAGTGGAAAGAGATGCATTACCAGCCATACGAACAGCCTGAGCTATGATCTCCTGTAGTTCAGTGGGGGAGAGGTTGATAGTGGATCCAGAAGACTGAGACTCAGCTGAAATGGAAGGCATCGGCGAAGTAGGCTCAGTATTAGCAACAGCAGCAGTAGATTTGTTGCGACGATAACAAGTCTCAATGGTGTGGCCAAGACGCTTGCAATAATTGCAGAACTTTTTGTTGGTCTGCTTGTGACGATTGCTAGAGCCAGAGGAATCACCTGATTGCTAAGGTTGCTCAATGGGAGGAGCAGAAGGAGTAATAGCCAAAACATTGAACTTATTCTGGGCTTGAAAGGTTGCAAGACGAGTTTCTTCTCTAACCAATTCGTTTACAGCAGTATCAAGAGAGGGAGGAGGACTGCGATTAAGAAGCTGACCTCGGATGGGCTCAAAGTCCTTGTGAAGTGACATCAGGAATTCATAGAGATGAAATTCATCTCTAACTTTAGCATATTGTTAAGCATCCTTTGAGCATGCCCAAATTGGATCAAAAAGGTCAATTTGGTCCCAAATGAAGCGAAGCTGATCATAGTAGTCATTGATGGATTGCCCTGGTTTTTGTCGAAGTTGATGCAATTCAACCACTAACTGATATTTCATGGATCCGTGAGTAGTGGAGTACCTTTTCGCCAACATATCCCATGCTGATTTTGCATCATCAAAGCTGCCCAACAGATTGGAGATGGAGGGAATGGAAGTGTTTCGAATCCATGTGAGGATCATGTGGCTGTGACTATCCCATTCAATCATGCGACTGAGGAAGGCAGCATCTTCTTCACTTGCCCCATTGACAGGAATAGTAATTGCACCAGTATAATAATGCCAAAGCAAGCGACCCTTAAGAAAACTGCGCATAGCTTGAGACCAAGATAAGTAATTCTTATTCCCCTCCAATACAGTATTGATGGGGCGAGAAAGAAAAATATCATTTTTATCCATTTAGAGACACAATATGCAAAAACGGACTGCAAAAATGAAATCTGCGTGAAAAACTGGGTAAGGAGAACCTAGACTGTAAAAAGTCAACCATGTAGAAAAGTCAACAGTCAAAGTCAACCCTCGGTCAAAGTCAACGGTATGGTCAACGTTAGTCAACGGTCGGTCAACGATGACATCAGCTGTGGTGGGTGACGTCAGCAGAGGAATGGATGATGACGTCAGCCCTAGGTGATGTGGCAGTATGACGTCACTGATGACGTCAGCAGGACCTGAGGGAGGCGCGTGACTGAGGCACAGGTTCTTAAGGCAGCACGTAAGGGCGCATGCAGGCTCCGATGCTTGCGAGACTTCCACAATTGAGTAGATCGAGGTGAGACGATCATTGTGGTACCTGCAAAAAAGTTATCGGAGCAAGATGCACGGCAGAGATGGTGATTGCAGTGGTCTGTGTGGTGCGAGACTCCTCAACGACGGCGGCTGTAGGTCCGAAACCCAAGGACAACGGCTGAGAGACGTCGGAGGTTCAACGGTGAGTGGCTGCAGCAGCTATTGTGACGGCAAAAGCGATAAGGGTGGAGTAACACCAAGAGAGACAAGACTGCTAAGAGAAAGGTCAGAGCAATGGCTCTGATACCATGTTAGAAATACTGAATGTGAAAGTATTGTATTTCTTCATGAAAGAATGTACATGGGTGCCTTTATATAGGAGACATATGTGTGCAGTACAAGTAAATATGTGTGCAATACAAGTAAATATGTGTACTATATAAGTAACCTAACTAGGCCTAAAGCCCACAATATTATACACGTTAACAAAATCAAAAACCAGAACTAGGAGGGCCCAATAATATTTTACAGTTGAGAAATTGAACCTAAAAAATGAATAACCTAATCTATTTACATTTTTCCCCTCAAAAAGAATAATCTATTTACATTTTTAAATTTTTTTCCTTTTTTCTCAGGGGAAAGAACTTTCTTTAGTTATTACAGTAAAAAATTACAGTTTCCCCATACCACCCTAAGCTTTTATGCCTTGAATTACCACAACTTGACTACTTTTGAACTGAGACATGTGTGAATGCTAGATTGACTACCCATGTAGTGTAGGATATATTTTATCTTTGACGATCTGATATAGCAGGGCCATGTGTGAATTAAGGAAAAATACACCCCGTTACGGGTGTATATTTCCTCACACTCACAGCTGGTGGGACCCACCAGCTGTGGGACCCACACAGCTGTGAGTGGGAGGAAGTATACCCTGGTAACAGGGTACACTCCCTCGTGAATTAATGGTGTTGTCAGAAAACTAATTCTTTAAGAGAGTAGAGAAGAACCACTAAAACAAATAGCTATGTTTGAATTTTTGAGGTCAATGACACATTGGGTAAGCGAATTAATTTATTTGGGGGAGTAAATGACTTAATGCTATAGGGTCTATAGTAGGTTACGCAATCAATGACTTAGCATATTGGAAGCAAAAAACAACACGGTAGACCCGTGACATAACTACAAAAGTGACGATCGACTGATCGAGTACACTGTCCTTCATCGATCACAAGTTCACAACCCAAGAGAGTGCTTTTGGTCTGAAAATCTTAACAGGGGATGCATTAAGACATTTGTACGCCAACATGTGAGGTTGCGCACGCTTTTGGAGGATTGACAAAAGAGTGAACCCTATGGGCTCCACAAATTATGTGAATTATAGTACATGTATCTCCATTGCCCCCACAGCAGTATCCAGTGTGAATCCTGCCCCACATGACCGTATAATTAATACGAGTGTGCATAGGTCGGGTTGGGTCAAGTTGAGGAGATTTTTTGACTCAATCCATTATGGTGAGTTAAAAAAAATTCAACTCAACTCAACCCATCACATGAGTCCAACTCAACTCAACCCAACCCAACCAACATGGGTCGGATTGGGTTGGGTTAAACCCATGGGTTTGACAACTTTTTTTATTACTATTATTATTAAATTGAGCAGAAAAAAATATATCACATCTGCCACCTGAGTTGATAAACAAAATATACATTAATTATGAACTAATATTTCAACTTAGTTATACATTAATATATGAAATAATATACATTAGTATTGGCTTTTATATAAAATAGGAAGAAAAGCTGGTTATTTAAAAAAAAAATTATTAATTATATAATATTTTTTAAATATATGGGTGGGTCGGGTCGGGTCGGGTTTGGAATTTTATGACCCAAACCCAACCTGACCCGCTATCAAAAAAATTTTGTGACCCAACCCAACCTACCAAGCCCTAAAAATCGACCCAACCCGGTGGGTTGAGTTGGGTCGAGTCGGTTTTGGCAGGTCGGTGGGTTGGCTGCACACCCCTAAGATTACCATATATATCATTGGAGCCTTGATAAAGTTATTATTGTAGGCACAACACATTCATTGAAGCGTCATTACTTGAACTGCTTAACTCAAGTCAAGTATCAAGTGAAATGGCCCCCACAGCAGTCTCCAATGTGAACCCCGCTCTACATGATGGTATAATTAATACCATATATACCATCGGGGCCTTGATAAAGTTATTATTGTAGGCAAAACACATTTGTTGAAGCATCATTGCTCGAACCGCTCAACTTCAGTCAAGTATCATGTAAAGTGGTACGAGAATTTCTACTACCAAGTCGCACCTCACGGTGGTAAAATTGGCACGTTATGTGAACCAAATTGCTTGATAGTTGATACAAGTACAACACAAAGTTTAGCTCCTTTGTAGGTCTGCTTTGGCATGTTAAGGAGGAAACAAGCCACTACTTAGCTAAAGTTCCATGCTCGATTTCTATAAATAGCATTAGGACATTTATTGTGTTTTTTTAAGGTTGAAATTGTATAAAAGAAAAATAAGGATTAAAAAAAAGGAAAATAATGATGCAAAAGTTTTAAAGAGGAAAAATACAAAAGAAAAATTGTTACTCTACAAAAGTGTTAAAAATTCAAATTGTTGATGTAATAATTTTTTTTTTATAATAAAAATGAGTGTATTGTAATGAAATTTGAAAATATATAATATAATATTCACAACTTGATATTGTTTTCATGTTAAACTTTAAGGTTTTAGATGATGGTTACTATAATATAACATGTGATTTTAAATTGTTTTAAATACAATAATGCTTACTCATATAAAAAAATCTCAACTAATAAACACAAAATAATGAATATGCTATATTTTAATAGGGTTTTTAACATTAAAATATTCATATAATTGGCATTTTATCGTTCATATTGGTTTTAAGTAATTATGTACTCTCCGTTTGTTTTGATAGAAAACCTTTTTGTAAAGATAGTTTTCCGTGTGTTCTAGTGTTTGGTAGTATAAGAAAAAATGACTCAAAGTAAAACTATTTTTGGTCAAAAGAAAAAGTGTAACTTATTTTTAGAGATTGTTTTCAACCATTTTTTTTTTTTTTTTTGGGAAAACACCTCTACTCACAGCAAGTTAAATAAGGGAAATTAGGAAACTGTTTTTCAACTCATAAGGTTGGTACCAAATATAGGAAAATAAGTTAGTTTTATTAAAAAAAAAAAAAAACTTTTAGAAAAATAACTCATTTTCTAGAAAATATTATTGCTGTAACAAAGTAGTAGTGTAGTGTATAGGTGTTATGTGTATGCACAATATATATTGCTACGTGTGTCTGGGGTGTACGAAAATATATGTCTATTAGTTATAAATTTTGCTTTGTTGAAGCCAAATCTTAATATCGCAACTATATCTAATCCTAGTAGAATGAGTTTGGGTTTAAATTTTAGAAATTTTATTGGGTTTGAGAAGGGTTGAATTTTATTCACTAGATAATTTGATTATGTATTTATTTAAACCATTAGAATACCTATAGGAAGGTGTCTATTCCAAAAGTATATTTGCATCTCTTTCATTCTCTAACAAAAATCTATGAAAAAATTGGGTTTTATATTTTTATATACCATGCTCTCTCTCTCTCTCTCTCTCTAAAAAAACTCATAAATTCTATTGAGAAAATGACGTTATTAATTACTTACTTCTAGTTAACTTGATTTTTTTTTATCCCTCTTTATTCTTTGATCATGACCATTTAATTTTTTTTTTCTTTGCTTTTTAGGTGTATAGACTATAGACACTTAGACAATGACTAAACAAAGGTGTGAACATGAGAAGTGTAGCTTTTTTTTTTTTTTTTTTTTCTTTGAAGGCGGAATGCAATATCATTCATTGATTAAAACATAGAGAATCAAAATACAGAGCTTCAAGAGCTGGAGGTGGAGATTCCTCCAACCAAACCAGTTCATCATCAACGTTCCTAGCAAAACGGGCTAGTGAGTGGGCAACAGTATTTGAAAACCCCTCACAAGCAATAACACTATGTTTGAAAACATGAGAAGTGTAGCTTTGAAAACCCCTCACGAGCAATAACACTATGTTTGGTAACTTTGGTTAAATCATAAATGAGAAGGGAAGGGAGGTGGGGAAAGGAGAGGGAAGGGAAGAGAAATGTTTGGTGAAACTCACTATACTTTCTCATTTTCCTCCCAATTAATAGTGGGCCTAGGAAGTTCTATATCTTTCATTCAAAAAAAAAAAAAAAATAGTGGGCCTAGGAAAAAAACAACTCCCTCTTTTCTTTTCTTTTCTTTTTCTTCCACCATAATTCCCTTCAACCAAAGAATAATTCATTACCCTCCCATCATTTTCCTTCCTCCTATTTCCTTTCCATCTTTCTCCACTCAATCCAAACATAAACACAGTGTAATATGTTCCAAATGGGCATGCACACAATTCTAACTCCTCTACCTAGGCCGCCATCATCCCAGCCTTAGATTTTACTAGTACAAGACAATATTATAAAAAGCGTAGTTCACTTGGCAATAATTGGAATGATTTTTGAAATATCTTATATATTTTATATTAATCTTGGAAATAAATAAATGAAAAATTTTGAAGGTTAATATCAATATTTTTATATTAAATGGGAATTTTTACAAATTTATCATTAAATTACATTTTCTTCTTCCTTCATGCTTGTAAAATTTTCAGAAAATCAAATATCAATAACTATGTTATTAATCAAATATTTAAATTTCAAGTTTGTAACCAAACTTTGTCCATAAATTAAGATAGAGGAGCATGTCTTTGGGATGAGTTTGGGTTTTAAAAGATATATTGGACATGTGTTAGATAGAGTTTTTAAAATTTAATGTTTTTTCAACAGGTACAATATATAAAGAATTAAATTGTTTAATATGGTTTTTCCCATCCCAAACTCTTTTAACAGGTTGAGTTTTGGTTTAAAAAATATTTTTCTGTTCTAAAATTAACTTGTTACCATTTTCTATAAATTAGGTTGTGATATGTGCTTAT
Organism: Quercus aquifolioides; assembly: GCA_019022515.1. NCBI lineage: Eukaryota > Viridiplantae > Streptophyta > Magnoliopsida > Fagales > Fagaceae > Quercus > Quercus aquifolioides. The sequence goes on along the minus strand of CM032328.1, from coordinate 78,826,374 downwards.
GTATAACAATAGTAATGCTGAGGTAGTCGGCCAGTTCAACCAGGAACCTAGCACCAAGCCGATCTGGTAAAACCGATAAAAACTAGTTAAAAAGGGATAAAACCAGGAATTGAGACCAAAAACCAATTCTTTGATCGTACCGGTTTTTAAGACCATGAGTTTTATCTAAGTGAGTGACGTGATCATCTTGATTTTCATTTTAAGAGTCTGTTTGGCATCAGCTTCAACTTTTAGCTTTTAACTTTTATCTTTTATGTATATTTTTTTAAAACCCTCATTTTTTCCCAATTTTCTCACTTTTTTTCAAGGTACAAATATACTTCAATACACTTTCAATAAAAAAAATTTAAACAAAAAACTAGATAAGCTATTCCCAAACAAACACTAAATATTACAAACGGTTCACTTGGCACCAAAAGTAAAAAAAAAAAAATGTACACTATGCACAAAAGTATTTTATTACTAAAATCTAACTTGGGTTCAACCTGAATTATGATTGTGCCTCAACTTTAATGTATTACTATAATATGATTTTATTCAACTAATGAGAGCTTACAGTTTTCTCAACAAAAAAAAAAGAAAAAAGAGAGCTTATAGCCATTACCAATGGTTTTTTTTCTTCTTTCTTTTTTCTTTTTTTATTTATTTATTATTGAAATAAAACTAAGAAGCATCATGAATTACAAAAGGTAGAACCTCATGAGGAACATCTTCAAGCCAGACCTGAAAATAAGACCTATATCAATAAAATTAACCACTTAAAAAATAAATAAAAAAACCTTAGGTGGAGCTTGTACCTTAAATGTATTAAATGGACCGTATGTATGTGTGTATTGTTCCACATCGTTAGGAAGAAGAGAAATTGGATGATAATTGTGCAAACTTCTCAGAGTATTCACACCAATTTATAAAAAAATTATTATCTATTTTAAAATAAAAACCTATTTTTTATATTTTAACTAGTCATTTTTCAAAATGCCCACATCTGATTATTGTGAAACACAAAAAAAATTTATAAAATGGTTTTGCATAAGCTACAATGCCTCCTAAATTTGGACAAGCACTATAGCAAAATCCTATTTTGCATAACTAGTTTATGATTTGATGCAAGTGATTTTTGGGTTTCATTAGCTATATTTTGGATTTTATGCTATTTTAGCATAATTGTTGTCCTCATTTTCCCTATTCTTCTCAATTTACTTGGCCCAAAAAAGGAAAAAAAAAAAAACCAAGTTGCATACATGGATGATGGATGCGTCAGGTCCAATCAAACTCTTTTGAAAAATAATGACAGACTGCTCCAATCAAAAAACTATTCTGTCATCTACTTGGGCCCAATTGAGATTCATTTGGGCCCTATTGTGTCTGTTACTATATGTTAACTTTTCTTGTCGACATAATTTGGGCGTAGTCCAAAGCTGATCCAAAACCTCATGGCCTTCATCCAAAGTATCATCCTCTTTTTCTTTTTTTATTTAGACGGGTGGAAATCCCTAGCTTTTGTTGAAGAAAATAACCTTCACTTGATCAAATTGGGAAGTTAGAAGGAGAATTGAAGGGAATGGCTAGTTTACTAATTCTGTCCAAAACAGAGTTTTGTGATGTGTTTTGGGGAATTTCTTTAGATGTTCTTAAATCCTCTTCTTCTTAATTCATTTCCCTTGTTGTGGCTTATTGATTGTTTTCCTTGTATGAGTTAGTTTTGGTATTCCAGTTTTGCTATTAGGTGTTGTTACTTGAACTTTCTTACTTTTTTTATTTTATGTAATACAATCTTTTCATTCATCCCAAAAAAATAAAAGACAGTTAGAAATTTGTACATTAATATCGAAACTCTCCTCCTTAAACTCCCCAAGTACTTAGTGCATGGAAAAGTACCATTTCACCTACAACAAATCATCCATGAGCAATGTTAAAGACCCAAACTTTTTCATATTATTGAAGTGGTAAGTTATAATTTGAGTAAAATTGCTTTTATAGAGGTCTATTATTGATTCAATTTTTGTTAAACATTAATCACAACATGTCATAGGGAAGAAGAAAAAAAAGTATCACTAAACTTATTTGACTCCCACACTAGAAACACTCATTGTTTTCCAAAGAAAACAAATAACAATGAAGGTTTCTAGTGTGAATGAGGGTTTCATATGCCTAAAATTATTTCCAGAATTATAGTCATGTTATTATTATGCACCTTATTTTGGACCAAATGTGAAAATTTCCATTACATTTTTCTGTATACTTTATAGTTTCCTTTATTATATTTAAACCAAATTCATAATTGGTAGTAATATAATGTATAATGTTGTCACATTGTTTTCATCTGTTCTATCCAAAAAATAAAAACATTGTTTTCATCTGGTGTAGTTTAAACCATACAACCACCTGTGACATGGTTTCCACAATTTCCACGATTTAAAGTTTTGATAACTATTTACCTTAAGGGGCCCAGGCGAAGAGACTTCTAGCCCAAAAACACACAGAGTCAACCAAACACGAATCCAACTAGATACCGTATCATTGTTGTCAAGTGGAACTAGACGCAAACAGCAAACTGCAAACTGAGTGAGATAAGAACAAAAGGCAGAGAAAGGAAGAGAGAAATAGAGAGAGAGAGAGAGAGAGAGAGGCAGAGAGAAACATGGAGTGGTGTGTTTCATTGCCAAAGGTAGAACTACATGCTCACCTTAATGGATCTATTAGAGACTCCACACTGTTGTAAGCTTTCATTGTCTCTTTCTTGGGGCTAAAATGTTTGAGTTTTTGCTTTGTTTATTGGTTGAAGAAGAACGTTTGCTTCATTAAAGTGTTTTATTTATACTGACTGAGGTGTTCTTTTCTTACAGAGAACTTGCTCGAGTACTGGGTGAAAAGGGTGTCATAGTTTTCTCAGATGTGGAACATGTTATCTTGAAAAGTATGCCCATTACCCTTGTTTTTGTTTGGTTGCTTAGAAAAATTAGGAAAGAAATGAAATTCAACTCTTTGCTCTCATATCATTATTTGGTACTTAAATAATGGAAAGCCTCAACTTGATTGTGCTAAGTACAGTCTCTTGGCTTAGTTGAGGTGGGATTTCGATGTTTGATAATAAAAAAAAAAAGTTTGCTCCCTTTTTTGTTTTTTTAGTTGTCTGACTCCTATGTCCCCTTTGGAAGTGTAATTATAATATTATTGAATCTTCACATTGGAAACTTTATACATTCTTTGATTCAGATGACCGTTCTTTAACTGAAGTGTTCAAATTGTTTGATCTGATCCACATTCTTACTACTGACCACACAACTGTGAAAAGAATCACCCAAGAAGTATGAAACTTTCCCTATACATGAAAAAACTTTGACTCCAATTCTGTACATTGATGTAAATTTTTTTTTTTTTTTTTTTTGGCCAAGGACAGGTTATTGAAGATTTTGCCTCTGAAAATGTGGTTTACCTGGAGTTAAGAACTACTCCAAAGGTACTTCAATGAAGTCCTAAGAGATTTTTTTTTTTTTTGGGGGGGGGGGGGGGGGGGGGGGTAATTTACTCCTACTCAAGACAATATGCAGACTTCATTGATTAAGTTTTTTGCAGAGAAATGATTCTATAGGAATGACCAAACGTTCTTATATGGAAGCGGTAATGGAAGGTCTAAGGGCTGTCAGTACAGTTGATGTTGCTTTTGCACCTCATAATGTGGATGCTGGAAGTCATAGGGAATCACTACCCATAAATGATGCATGTGACGGAATAAGAAAAAAGATATATGTTCGGCTTCTTTTGAGTATTGACCGTCGGGAGTCCACTGCAGCTGCGATGGAAACTGTATGTACAAATATTGGTCTGTCACGAATTTTTTTTTTAAGGTCATATGTTTGACAGGAGATGCGTTTAATCAACTTTCCTCACTTATTGCAGGTTAAGCTTGCACTGGAAATGAGAGATTTAGGAGTACTTGGTATTGACCTTTCTGGAAATCCTGTTGTGGGTGAATGGTACATACTCGCTAATTATTACTCCAAGTTTTTTGTAGTAGACAAGCATTTCCTTTTTATTTATTACAAAGAGATTATAATCCCAAGTTCTCTTTGTATCTAAATCAGGATGACATATTTACCAGCATTAGAGTTTGCTAGAGAACATAGTCTTTATATAACTCTTCACTGTGGAGAGGTACGTTTGTTCTTTCAAATGCCTACAGCTGTTATCATTGAACTCACCTTGACTAACTTATTTTCCTAACTTAGTGCTTGTAGGTTCCTAATCCGAAAGAGATACAAGCAATGTTAGACTTTATTCCCCAGAGGGTTGGCCATGCTTGTTACTTTGAAGAGGATGATTGGAAGAAATTGAAACATTTCAATATCCCGGTTAGATATTTGTGAAACTATTCCTTCTCTTGATGTGAACCTTCATTTCTCTAGGATGATAAGGAATGCCTTCTTTTGACTTCCATAGAACAGATGTGAAGGAAAAGAGGCAAAATCCAGAATCTTTTCAATTAGTTTACCAATCCAATCTTAAAACTTTTAGTAGATGATTAATTGATGGAATTAAGTCTATCAAAGGTTGTGAAACTTATTATAGTTTGGTAAATGAGTTTGAAGTTTCTTTTTTATACCATTTCTGGAATATTTTCATTGTGAGGAACCAAAGACGTCTTTCATTTAGTCACCTGTTTATGATTGAATACCTCTCATCCATGATGTCTTTCTTTTAAGTTGATTAGCCTAGTTTCATTATTTTCTGCAAGGGCAAAACTTAGGTACAATTCCTTAGGTGTTGTACTTGTACCATAGGTTCCCCAATTAAATTCAACCATGTTGCTGCATTGACCAATGCAACCCAAAAGGTGTTAGTTTCTCTCAAGGTACAATTAGATTCTCTTATGTGGCTCCTTGGCCAATACAGCCTAATGATTAAATTTAAAGGGGAACCTAAGGTAGAACACCTAAGGAATTGTGCAACACCTAAAGATTTTAAATGGCTGTAGACTAAAAATTTGTTAGTCTTTTTTTGATAGTCAAATAAAGCTCACACATCCACACGGGTTAAACCTGTGATCTCACCCTCTACCTTCTTAGGAGGGAGGAGATGCCACTTGATCCTAGAAACATTTGCAGTATTGTTGGTTTTAAATATTTGGCTGGATAACTATTTTAGCTTCGATGTCTATTCACATTTTTGCAGGTTGAAATTTGCCTGACTTCCAACATTGTGACTGCATCAGTTTCCTCAATAGATGTTCACCATTTTGGTTAGGTCTTCTGAACAAGCCTGTGAAATATATTATCCTTAAGTGACATATCTCCTTCTTTGCTACTGATAAACTTCAAAATATCTCTAATATAACACTTTGTTTAATTATGCAGCTGATCTGTATAATGCAAAACATCCGATAGTCCTCTGCACCGATGATGCTGGCGTGTTCTCCACCAGTCTCTCCAATGAGTACAAAGTTGCTGCTTCTGCATTTGGTAGGTATTAATCTAGTGGTGCAGGTACTGGGAGTTGGATTAAAGAGCTTATCATCACTAACTGCTTGTTTCATTTGTGAACTGCCCAGGTCTTGGAAAGAGGGAAATGTTTCAGCTGGCAAAAAATGCAATTGAATTTATATTTGCAGATGATGGAGTTAAGCAGGATCTGAGAAAGATTTTCAATTTGGCCACTAAAAAGTTAGATTTATAATGACATTGCTCTTAGAGGGGCATGTTTGCAGCCAGGAGGTATGGGTAGCCATGTGTCACCTAATCCAGGAAAACTAGTCATTAGACCATGGCCATGCATTTAGATGGTCAATATTTTTATTTAATGATCTTAATTTTATTTAATCTATGCTGTGTTCATGTGTTTTGAGATGTGGGAAGTGTGAAGACAATTTAAATTTAGTTCTATTTAATTTTTGAAATCATTTTTCTTCCCTATTGGTCCATTGGATTTTATGATAAGTGTTATTAGCTGATTAGGATATTAGTATTTCATATAAAATTTCCAGAAGTTAAGGGTATTTTTCTAATTCAAAAATTAGGCTTTCACCCAAGCCAAATAGGAGTAGGCTTTAGCTATAGACTTATGGAGTCTATATAAGCACACGCTATTGTACTCCAGTGAGGACAATTTGGAATTTTTCCTTCAATAGCTTGGTGCTGACTCCTAGGTTTTGTTTCCACATGCTTGTTATTGTTCCAAACAAGTTTAGGTGGTGATTCCTAAGTTCTGTTTGCCAAATTCTTTGAACATTTTGGTTTTGGTTGTCTTTCTTCATTTTGACAGTAAGGAAAAGAAAAAGGATAACCTCAGTGAGATGATGATGGCGCCGTTCTAGTGCAACCTTATTTTGCTCTGCTAGAAAATGAAATTTTCATTCAGAAAATAAATGCAGGAAGTCTGAATGGTAAAATTTTACTAGTGCATATTGTATTATGGGAACCCCACCTCTGATCTGTTTGCAACTTTACATCCCATGTCTGTCAAAATGGAAAAAAGACAATGCTGTCACATGTAATAGTCCGGACATTTCAACGAAATTTTTCCATCTTACTTTGTTGGCTCTACATCAAGAACTATGATTGAGAGTTGTGAGCATATAACTCCAAATGACTAGATATTACCTTGCCAACCACATCAGTGTGAACTTTTTCAAGGTCAGTATCATTCAAATTGATAAAAATTCTAAGTTGACTGATTATTGTCTTTTAGTTAGTGGAGGGGAATGTGGTTATATTGAAGCAAACTTAATAGATTTATATTTTTCTCTCATTCTCTCTTTTTTTTTTTTTGGTGTTTAATAAATAGTAAATATTAACTTTTTCTTATTCAACTTTTGATTCATTGCAAGTGAGGTAAGGTTCATTGACTAATAGAGAACTATGATCAGTTGCAATTCACAAAGATGAAAGTATTAGTCACTGTCCTGCCTTTTAAGTGGACCATTATATGGTTATTTCCCGGTCTTGCCTCAATATGACAGTTCATATTGACAGCAATTTTGTGCTATCAATCATTTTCCATGTTTAACAAACAAAAAGGTGAGACAAGCCATTTGCTTGAGATGAATTTCCAGATCATGAGCAGTTGTATGTCTCAGCATTGTAGCTTGTCATCTAGGAAAGCAAGGATGGCATTTAGATAATGGCTGTGCACTGTAAATGATCATGTCCTATTATTCGAATGTTCTTGAATAGTTTTCTTTCCTATAATTCTCATGCTTGATTCAATATGGCAGCTTTTGTTGAGCATTTGAAAATGAAATGTACAGGATGTAGATAGCTATTTTGTGCTATTATTCATGTTAAATGTTTGGGGACAAAAGTGATCCGAGCCAATATTATGAGTTAGGATGCCCTTGCCTAATGGTGCTCACTACTCAGTTCAACCCACCTAGGCTCTATCTTGCAATTAGAAGTTGATTTTCCACCCATTAGACTGAAACTCCATTCATTGTGCATTACATTTTTATCTAGATCTTTCGAGTGAATTTGAGGTACCCATTTGTACAAGGGAACGCAAGCATATTTAATGGTGATTAAAGCCTTCATGATGGATGTTGTGAAATTTTAAAATACTCGTAAGTGTACGAACCGTACCGAAGTATAGTTTGACAAGAACGAGGTCGAACCCACAGGGACTTGAATGAATGTAGGAAAATTAAATCAAATCTTAACCAAATTAATCCTAATCTAGTTTAATTAAAAATTGGTTGTTTTGAAATTAAATAAACTAAGCAAATAATAAAATTAAGCAAATAGTTAAACTAAGCAAAAGATATAAAGCAATAAAAAGATGTAAACAATCAAGGGAAAGGAATTAAGGTTTTGGAATCCGCTTTGTAAGTCATACCAGCATATACTTATGATCATTAATTTTTCCCAACTCACTACATGATAATCTAGAAATCAATCTTGCTATCATGGAAAATATCCTCATTAAAATCCTTATTTTAAAAATCAAAAGCATGTTCTTCTTCGCTTCTTAAGTATAAAACCAAATCATCAATTGTATCCGTAGCCAAACAAATCACAAGATATATCCAATTCTAAAAATCAAATCATAACTTGTATCCATTGACAGACAAATCACAAGCGATATCCAATTTTATAATCAAGAATTAATAATCCAAGCATTCAATTAATTAAGACAAATCCTAAATCATGAGAAAAACATGATTGAACTCATATCTAGAATCCCATCTTAGTCAATTGATATGAAGCAAGAACAATTTAAATCATTAAAGAACAACTATTGTGGGAAAAATTAAATCACATAAATATTACTAATAATCCTTAACAAGGTTTCATCCTCAACCCTAATTATAAATTTAGCTACTCATGGTAATTGAAAGAAAACAAAAGAATAAAATACTAGACATTAAACTAGACAAATAAAATAGAGAAAGAAATAGTCACAATGCTATCATGGAGAAAAGTTACAGAGAAGCCACATGTGGCACTGCCTCTTGCTCCAATTTTCTGTTTTGCATCACAGCCCTAGCACTAGCCACCCTGAATTTTGCCCTAAAAAGCCTTTAAATAGGTCAATGAATCCTATTACAAGTTGGATTCCCGTTTGGAGAAAATCCCAGACTTTTAGGCTTTACTTAACCGACTATTTAGGCCCACTTAACGTCAGAATTAGGGCTCCTGGTAAACTACAAAGTTGTAACCCTTTAAGTTAACTTTCCAGCCCAACTTGAATCATCTCAATTGGACATTTGAGCCGAAAGTTATGCCGAAAATACTAACTGATATGTAGGCTGGAATCCTAATCCGAATTGGACTTGGATTTGGTGCAAATTTCTTTTGATTCCTTACTCCAATTGGACTTAAATTTAATATTCATGCCTGGCTGGATGTAAATTGGCTTGATTCAATTGGCCTAGCCCCACTTTTCATGTAAAGCCCTTGTTATCTACAACACAAAGATATTATATAATCAGTCACAAAATAACATAGAAGTAAGGCTAAATATGTAGATATGTGAGTACTTTATTATATATATTTCATGCACATCAATGGAATAAAAAAGATAGATTAGAAATGAATGGGGAGCTGTAATCTTTTTCCTGTATATGAGAGGGTGTTTTTCCCTTACAAGCTGGTAAGGAGATTTGAACTTAGGTTCTCCTCCAATATCAACGAGCCACAAGAATCTACCTCAAGTTTGTTTAGGAGTTAATAAAGAAAAGGAAATGAATAAAATGAAATGAAATGAAATGAAATATTGTACCCAGAAAAAAAGAAAAAAGAAAAAAAAGAAATATACCCATAATTTTACTAATATGTCCATTATATTTTATTTGTGTTGAAGTCTTGAAGATAAAAATATATATTTTTTGGGTAATTATACTCACCTCCCATTCCAAACTCGAAGGGAAAATACACTTTTTTCCTAACAACCAATTGACCAAAATTTGTTAAATTAATATAAAAAAAATGTTGTGTACTAACTTGCCAATTGCTTAAAGGAATGTTTCCAAAATTATCTTATTTCATAATTAAAATTCTCTATTTTAAATTTTTTTATTAAAGTGTATTTTAAAATACTTCATGTGATTTTTGCTTCTTCTTCTTCTTTTCTATTTTTTTTTATTTTTTATTATTATTTATATATATATATATATATATATACTTTTTCAATGGGTTATGGAGAGATTTGTGATTACAACAAGTGTGGTGTCAATTTACCATTGGTCAAAATAAAATGATATAATTTTTTTTTTAAATGATAATGTACCCATCACAACTCAAAAATAAGGGTGTTTTGAAAATTTTACTAAATTTTGTTGTGTCCCTAAAATTTCTCCTACATGTATTGTAATTTTTTTTTTTAGAAGACATCATAAATTATGTTAAAGACATATTTAAGTATAAATTATATATGTACATGTATATGTATATGTTTATGAAGTGGTGGAGCAAAAAGGATTTCTTGAAGGTGGAGCAAGTGTTTTGATACTTGATAAATTTTCCATTTTTATTCTAAATTTATCAGTTATTTTTTTACTAATTATGGTTAAACTTTTGTGAAAAGATTCTTATAAAAATTTAGAATATTTCATTACTAATATAAAAAAAAAAAAATGGGGAAGTGTTAATTTTTTTCAAACCTCAAGGAAAGAGAGTATTTTTTTCCCTTTAACATTGGAATGGAGTGTCATTCCCCCAAATCTTAAGTGAGGAGAGTGTAATTACCCCTTATATCTTTTTACTCTTTTATTATAACATCATTGCAACACTATTTAATTGAAGAAAATTCAAAAAATAAGAAGGAAAAAAATGTCAATATATGTTAGGCCATGAAGGAAAAATCAATTTAAAAAGGGAATAATATCCTCCACTTTAACAATAAAAAATTGATTTCAAATATTTAAAAAAAAATATTATGATTAAAATAGTATACAAAATAATTTAACATGACTTAATGAAAGACAATATTTGTCATGAATTATATAAAGCCGATTTGAGTTAATCTGTTACAAACAACCAAAAATAAAATACAATTATATTATGAGTGTTTTATTTAACCATTATATATTGTAGAGCGTAGAGACTAGGGGTTACTACACTCTATTTCAGGGTGAGGGAACAGTATCCTTCCAAGCAGTGCTAAGCCCTCCCGGGGGAATGTGGCAAGCAAACACCACAGGAGAACCGATCTGCAGCAAAAATGCATGTATCACTAGAAAAGCAGTAATGGCAAATTACGACAGAGAAGGGTATTTGTATGTTATGTCGTTCTTCTGCATATGCTTCACCTCCACTTGCAATTATCTTCCTACTGATTAACAACCTTCCTCTTATTAGGCTTATCAATGAGACTCCTCACGTTATCGTTAGCGTATGCCGGTTGTCTTTACAATATTACACCTGAAGGAGTTTACTATACCACTTATGGGGACAAAATGGGCTTTTGCCCTTTTCAATCAAATTAATTAGCCTTATGCCCTCCTTTCCAAACTAATTAGGGAAATGCCCATTTTTTAAAACTCGATTTTTGATAAATCAAGTTAGGTCCTATAGCGGCGTTTTTAAGGACCTATAGTGACGTTTTCAAGATCTATAGTGGCGTTTTGTAACTCGATTTATATGAAATCGAGTTATAGGTAAAAAAAATTAAAAAAATTGCCTATAACTCGATTTAATGGAAGTCGAGTTAAAAAACGTCACTATAGGTCCTTAAAAACGCTGCTATAGGGCTCCAGATTTTTTTTTTTTTTTTATAACTCGATTTTGAGAAAATCGAGTTTTAAAAGAGGGGCATTTCCCTATTTAGTTTGGAAAGGAGGGCATAAGGCTAATTAATTTGGTTGAAAAGGGCAGAAGCCCATTTTGTCCCCACTTATGGACTAGTTTTATGGCCTCTGTATCTTCTAATAACCCTAATAATAGCAATTTTGATCCACGATATAATACGTGCCGTGCCATGGTGTGGACGATATTTCACATCATCCAAAAAATCAAGGAAAAGGTTTTTTATGTAAGCTAATTCTTACCGTAGAGCGTAGAGAGGGGTTATTATACTCTCTTTTAGGGTAAGGGGACAGTATCTATTTATGGTTTAGTATATTTGGCTCCTCACTTTATTGAGCAGCCCTAACATCCATGACTTCCAGCTACCAAGTAAGTATGACCATATAAATTTGTTTTTTCTATGGAACATGACAAAATGTCATAATGTTTTCACAATAAGTGAGGTGTCAATTTACCATGGGTCAAAATAAAATTATATAACATTAAAAAATTTATATTGTACCCATTACAACTAAAAAATAAGGGTGTCTTGAATATGTTAATAAATTATGTTATGTCCCTAAACTTTCTCCTTGCATGTATCATAAATTATGTTAAAGACATATTTTAAGTATAAATTGTATTACGACGGAGAAGGGTATTCATATGTTATGTCTTCTTCTACATATGCTTCACCTCTTCTCTTGCAATTGCCTTCTTACTGATTAGCGGCCTTCCTCTGAACAACAAGGTTTGCGTTTCATGGAGTACATGAATCGTGCTTTGGGAATCTTTCTAAAGCTGCCTTCAGAAATTTCGTTTAATTGTCAACCCTTGTCGTGCAGATAATGCCATATGCAGCTGGTATCAAGATGGTGGCGAGAGTGGGCTCCAAAAGCATTCCAATTTTTTCAATGATATCAGCTCCTGTTGCCCTGATAGGATCAATTTTAAGCCTTTTCTTTTTTAGATTCTCTAATATAAAGAAACTTCTTGCACGTGCACTCTACCTACTCAGCATTGGACTTGGAACTGCATTAATCATTTCTTCCCCTAGTCTCAAGCTCTGGAAAATATTACTCCTTTTTATGTACATCTACACCTTCATAGGTTCCCTAGGAACCATCCCCACACTTTTTGCTATAAAATATTTCTCTCCTGGTTATTGGGGATCAGGTTTGGGGTTAGTATCAATTCTTAGCAGTTCTTTCATGCTGATTTGCCACCTTTTAGTTGACTTAAATGATGGTTTGGAAAACAATGAGAGTCTGTCGTTCGGGTGCTATGCTCTTTATACTCTTGAAGTCTCATCATAATTAGTTTCAAAGGAAAGGTGATGAATTAGAAATACTGAATTCCTTAGGGTGAAGAGGAGAGAGAAGGATGAGGGTGGAACTAGTCTTCTCTAATAGATGGACAAACAAGAAAGGGGGAGATGAGTTTTCACTTTTTTTTAGAAAATGGGAGTCAAATGAAAGCTTCAGCAGAAAGGTCAAGAGAATAACGCAACATTTTAGACAAAGCTGAAGCGAACAGAAAACAAAACAAAAGGCCATAGAGATTTGTTTATGTAAGTATATAGGAGTAGTTTAAAATAATGTAAATAATAACAATATATACTCCACAATTAGAGGATGATTCCAAGTTCTGGGTCAAATTTGTCGATAGAATGGTATTTTCACTACTCGCAGAGGAAGGGAAATCATGTTCAATTCTATACACCCCATAAATTTTCTAGATTATTTTAAATACGAGCGTGCCTTATAAAACTCAAATTCTTGTGGGTTCTAATTAACTCAACTGGTAAAGTCTCTGATGATTGAATAAGAGATCTAACCATTTGGGATTCAATCCCCGCCTATAAAAAAAACTGATTATTTTGGTCTGATGATAAAAGGCTATGATCAGAAGCAAATGTCATAAGTTGAAACTTTCTAAAAAAAAACTCAAATTCTTATGTGAGTTTAAATAAAATATCAAAGGTTCAAATCTTGACTTAATTATAAAATAAAGGAAATAAATATTCAAATTATTATGTCCTTTTCAATAAGAAAAATCGTGGTAATAAAGGTAGTGATTCTAACTCACATTCACATCGTGTTCTTTTCAATATTTATTTCTGGGACCAATAGTATTTATTTCTTATAATTTAATATTTCGCTTTTCTAATACATTAGCCGTAGAATTTGGTGTTTTATGTAGTTATATATAAAATTTTATTTTAGCCAAAAAGTTTTACAACTTCCTTTTTATGTCTTCGTCATGAAAAAAAAATGAAAATCATTTCGTTAACTAAATGTTAAAGTACATGTTTATATTTAGTTTCTCTTTTTTAAGAATATAATTTTATCTTTCTTTGAGAGATTTATAACACTAAAAAAATTATAAATATATAAATATATTTACATGAGTGCTACAGAAATATAAACCTCATTTTTTTTAATAATTCAATAGTTAGGAGAGAGGAATTTGAACCCGAGACGTTTTCATTGAAAATAACAGAAAATGTTAATTAAGTTACAAAACTCTTGGCAAACCTCATTTATTTTAATCCTTACATGATGTAACATAAAATCATGTTAGGGCATTTGTATATCTATGTCCAATGTGTTAAGAATGGAGTGAATGGATTTGCTTTTATTCAACTGGGTTTGTGGTCGGCTGGTCCTCCAAAAGGGAAAGAGGAAAAGAAAAGAAAGAGAAAAGAATAGAGAAAGAGATCAGAGAAAGAGAAAGCAAATTTGGAAACATTCTTCTTATTCCTTTATTCTGTACAGCCTTCCCTTTAATACCCTTTGACTAATGCCTTCCCCTCTAACCCGTGTCTGGTACCCTTCCAACTAACCCTTACTCCACTAAACCCAATTCCTAACTAATTGAGTTGCCACCCTGTCACAGCTTTGCACATTACAATACCAGCAATTACAAACAACACTATACAATGCTTAACATAAAAAAATGAAAAAATATCAACTTTTCACTTGCTCTCTCCCTCAGTAGGAGTTCTCTCTCTCCACAGGAGCTCTTCCTCTCGGCCATACCCAAGACCATCTCCCTCTGTTAAGGGCTCTCCCTCCACCCAAATACTCCTCTCTACCCACACAACACCCTCCCCACCCAACCACTTCTGTTTCCCCTTAACCCACGCGTCCATGGATATGTCCGTGTTAGAAGACCTGCAACACCTTCACCTCACAAAAGACGAAGAAGAAGATATACAAATCTCCTCCATGCACAGCTCAGATCTCATCGAGGAGTGCGTTTTGAGCCTATTTGGTAAGCTTCTCACTAACAGACAACAGAATCAACGCGCCTTCAAAAACACCCTTAGAGGCGCTTGGAAGATGGGTTCGGATCTGAGAATTGTAGATGTAGGAAAAAACATTTACCAATTCAAGTTCTCATCTGAGTTTCAGTTGGAATGGGTTGAAAGAAATGGTCCTTGGAACTTTGATAACAATCTGCTGCTTCTCTGTAGATGGAAAAGGGGCCTCTCAGCTTCAAACATAAACTTTACTCATGCTCCATTCTGGGTCCAAATTTGGGGCCTCCCTTTTGAGAATTTCTCCGAGGATGTTGGGAAAGATCTGGGTAACAGCTTGGGGAGATACCTTGAAACGGATAAGCGCATGTGGCTCACAGAGCAAGCAAGATTTCTGAGAATCCGAGTGGACATCCCTCTCAACAAACCTCTCCGTAGAGGTGGCAACATACTCAACCATGATGGAGAGAAAACTTGGGTCAATTTTAAATATGAAAGACTACCTTCATTCTGTTTTGTGTGCGGCTTCTTGGGTCATGATGAAAAGCACTGCCCAAACCCCCAGGTTAATCTCGCCTCTCCCAAGCAGTACGGGGATTGGCTGAGGGCAAACGGCAACCAGAAATTTAATGCTGACAGACCAAAGTCTTCGCACAGCTGGGGCTCCGATGCTGAACGCTCAGGCCATTCAAGTGCGAGATCCGAACAAGTAACAAAGAACCCATCTGACTCAGGCTCCAACCCAGGGGCACGTTCGAAATTCCAAGAAAATTTTCAAACCAGAGAGGCTGCGGAACCCAAGGAACCTGACAAAAGAGAAAAAACAATCTCACAAGCGGCGGTTTTTCAGGAAAGCAACAGGCAAAGTACAATTTTCAAACCCCCCATTTCAGTTTGCCCTCCACGTGACAAAGACAGGACCGAAGCCTCAGACAATGGGACTAAGGATGCAGCTTCTGGAGTGGGCTTAACAACCCAGACACACTCTGAAGCCCATGAAGTCACAAGCCCATCAAAACCCACCTCTGAAGAACCCACTCTCATGAAAAAGCCCACTCCTCCACCAAATATCACTTATTCGAAAGGAAAAGGAAACTTAAAGAGAGTGGCCCGGGAAAAAGGAAAACAGGCCCAAGGTGAACAAAAAGCTAGCCTCTCCGGTTCAAAAAGGCCTGGTAAGTTAGTCTTTCCTGAAGAAACTGAAGGAGCCCTCCCACACAAAAGGTTGTGCGAAACACACCTCCAAAGCACTGAATCCCCCCTTGCATTATCGGCAGTGGCTGCTAAGTAGCACCGCCGGGGGCAATGAATGCCCTATGTTGGAACTGCCAGGGGATTGGGACCCCCCGAACAGTTTATGCGTTGCGCGATCTTGTGCGACGGTGGACTCCCTATATAGTCTTCTTAATGGAGACCAAAGCAAAATACAAACGCATGGAGAAAATAAAACTTACGCTTGGCTTCTCTAATGGCCTTATTGTTCCCAGCCGGGGGAAAAGTGGGGGTCTTGCTCTTTTTTGGTCAAAAGAAGTAAAGCTTGAGATCAAATCATATTCTCAGAACCACATTGATGCTTTTATTTCAGAGCAGGACAGCGACTTCTCTTGGAGATTCACAGGGTTTTATGGTCATCCGGAAGCTCATCTAAGAAATGATTCCTGGAAACTCCTTTCTTATCTTAACAACCAATTTTCTCTACCTTGGTTCTATTGTGGCGATTTTAACGAAATTCTGTCCTTCTCTGAAAAATCAGGTGGCCCTCAAAGACCTCAGTGTCAAATGGATGGCTTTCAAGAGGCGGTGAACAACTGTGGTTTTCAGGATTTAGGCTTCTCGGGGACCCAGTTTACCTGGTGCAATATGCGTGAAGGCAGTGACCGCATTTACCTTCGCCTGGACCGTGCCTTTGCAAACATGGATTGGTTCAATAAATTTAGTAACTGTAAAGTTCTTCATGTTACCGACTCCACATCTTATCATTGCATCCTGCGAATCTCTGACTCAAGGGCTCCTCCTCCCCCTCGGAAGCGCCGCTTCCACTTTGAAGCTCTGTGGGCCAAAAGAGACGATTGTCATGGCATTGTTGAGGCTGCTTGGAACAGTGGTAGTCTTTCAAACACTCCGGAAGGCATCGCTGCAAATCTTAGTCTTTGCGCTTCTGAATTATCCAGCTGGAGTAAGGAAGTTATCGGAAATATCCCAAGGAAGATCCAGGAGAAAAGGAAACTGTTAAGCACACTAACTGAACAAGACAGGGATGGCTCTCATGGCGCAGCAATCAATGAATTGAGAAAAGAGTTAAATGGCCTCTTAGATAGTGAGGAGATTCTTTGGCACCAGAGGAGCAAAATTCACTGGTATAAAGAAGGTGATAGAAATACAAAGTTCTTCCAATCTAGAGCTTCTGAGAGAAAAAAGAAGAACACCATTTTGGGATTATGGAATGATGATGGCATCTGGTGTGATGAAAGAGACAGCATTGCATGCACAGCGGTGGACTATTTCATAAAAATCTACACCACTTGCTCCCCAAGCAGTATTGAGGATGTCATTAGCACCATTCCAACTCGAGTTTCAGATGATATGAATGCCGAGCTCACCAAAACTTTCACCAGTGAAGAAGTTCTGAGGGCCCTCCACCAGATCCATCCAACCAAATCTCCGGGCCCCGACGGACTCTCGACATAAGAAGTATCTTGGTCTTCCATCGTTGATTGGAAAATCAAAAACTCAAGTCTTTGCCAAGATTAAGGAAAAAGTGGGCAAGAAGCTGGCGGGGTGGAAAGAGAAACTTCTCTCTACTGGGGGCTGCGAAGTCCTTATCAAAGCCGTGGCGCAAGCGGTGCCCACGTATACCATGAGCTGCTTCCTTCTTCCAAAAACCCTATGCGATGACTTGGAAAGAATGATGAGAAACTTTTGGTGGGGCCAAAGGAACCAAGAGTCAAAAATTGCTTGGGTTAGTTGGAAAAAGATGTGTAAGTCCAAATTATACGGTGGCATGGGTTTCCGAAATCTCCAAGCATTCAACCTTGCTTTGCTAGCAAAACAAGGGTGGCGGATTCTCACAAACCCCACTTCCTTGATTGCTCGAGTCTATAAAGCTAAATACTTTCCCTATGAAGATGTTCTAAATTCTAAGGTTGGAAGTAATCCTAGCTACGCTTGGAGGAGCATTCATAATAGCCTACGGGTTCTTAAAGAGGGCACTCGTTGGAGGGTGGGGAATGGCAAAAGGATTCACATTTGGGATGATAGATGGCTCCCAACACCAACTACCTACAAGGTAATTTCGCCTCAATCAGATTTTGGTAACTTCCCAATGGTCTCCTCTCTCATTGACGAGGACTCAAAGTGGTGGAAAACTGATTTGGTGTGCGCTATCTTTCTGCCTTTCGAAGCTGACTCCATTCTCAAAATTCCGATCTGTTATTGCCTCCCTGAAGACCAGCTCATTTGGATGGGAAACAAAAGCGGTTCCTTTTCTGTGAAGAGCGCGTACTATATTGCTTTGCGTGTGGTTGATAATTTTGAATCCGAAGTGAGCACATCTGAGTTTAATCAATCTTCCTTTTGGAAAAAAAATTGGAGACTAAATGTTCCCCCTAAGGTTCGGATCTTTGCGTGGCGAGTGTGCCGGAATGGCCTTCCTTCTATGCTAAATCTCCGTTGTAGAGGGTTAAACACCTCTGGTTTCTGTCCTCTCTGTGATCAGGAATTGGAGTCCATTGAACATGCTCTACTCCACTGCTCCCATGCTAAGCAAACTTGGTCTTTTTGGACTAACTGTCCTGTAAACCTCTCTACCACTAATGCTGACATCTTGGACCTTGCCTCCAAGTTTATTGGTTTAGGCATGTTAAGGGAATTGGACTTATTTTTCTGGGTCCTTTGGTCAATATGGGGCAACCGAAACCAAGCTATCCACAATGACACTGCAACCTCGCCATTCCAGACTTGGGAATCAGCAAAAAGAGCCTCCCTGGATTTCAATGAAGCTCGGCTCAGCCCCATGCCTTCCCCTCCAATTGCTTGCAACCATTGGACTGCTCCACCTCCTGGTTTCTTTAAGATCAACGTTGATGGCGCGACAGATCCAGGGGGTGGCAACTCCTGCATTGGCGTGATCATTAGGGACTCCTCTGGTTCTCCATTTGGCGCCCTCAGCTTGGTCCTCCCTTCATGCTTCTCTGCTGAAACTATAGAAGCAATTGCGCTTCACCTTGGAGTCCTCTTTGCTGTGGAGATGCAGGTCAGCCAGGCAATGTTTGAATCCGATGCTCTTTCTATCATCTTGGCCTTAAATTCAGGGGCAATTGGCAGCGACATTGGTCATATTCTTGATGACATCAGAGAGGCGTCTAGCACCTTTAGTCACTGCTCCTTCCATCACCTGAAAAGGGACGGCAACAGAGCAGCCCATTCATTGGCAAAAGAAGCAAAATCTTCTGGCCAATCAAACATTTGGAAAGGAATTTCTCCCCCTTGTATTCTGAACATTCTAGGAGATGATATGATGTAATCCTTTCCTTTCAAGGCTCTGTTGTAATTCAATTTCACTGTGGAATGATAATCTCTTCCAGTTTACCATCAAAAAAAAAAAAAAAAACTATACAATGCTTAACCGACTAATACACTTGCACAATTGCTTACAGTCATGCTACAAAATATCCCACAAATATCCCATTCAATCATACCACAAAATATCCATAACACAATGACTACCAATACACGGTTTGGCTCATTTTAACCAAAAATTAAAAATTAAATCAGAACAATGGAGTGGTATAAAATTTTTCATGTCTTTGTTAAGATTTCAAGTTGTGATACCTGTCACAACTTGTGCGTGCATTACTAATGAAAATCTAACTAAAAATAAAAAGTTGTGATGGGAACATCACTTTTACTAGTACAATTTTCATTTTATGACAATCATAATAGAACATATCAGTTGTGTTACTAGATTTATTGATTAATTTAAGAGTAATGTTAATGAAAGCAACTCTCACAGCTTCCTCTCATTTAGGAGCAATATGATAATTTTTCTCTCATTCTCTTTTTTTATTTTTTGTATTTAATAAATATTAAATAATAACTTTTCCTTATTCAACTTTTGATTCATTGCAAGTGAGGTAAGGTTCATTGTACCATGTGACATGACTAATAGAGAACTATGATCAGTTGCAATTCACAAAGATGAAAGGTATTAGTCACTGTCCTGCCTTTTAAGTGGACCATTATACGGTTTTTTTCCCGGTCATGCCTCAATATGACAGTTCATATTGACGGCAATTTAATTTGTGCTATCAATCATTTTCCATGTTTAACAAACTAAAAGGTGAGACAAGCCATTTGGTTGAGATGAATTTCCAGATCATGAGCAGGTGTATGTCTCAGCATTGTAGCTTGTCATTTAGATAATGGCTGTGCACGGTAAATGATCATATCCTATTAGAGCATTCCTATCAAGTGTTCTATAAATATGCCATTTTGAGTATTGACATATCAAAAAACCTACTTTATTATCTTAATACACCATTTTAGAATATACCATTCATCACATTTTCTATTTTTCAATTCTATACATTAAAATTATATATATAAATATATTTTTTTTAAAACCATCAAACACAAGCACAGAACTGTAACAAACCCACAATCATACACAATCACATCCCGCCACCATCACCCATAGGTACAGCCCGCCACCACCACCCAATACTACTTCAAAAAAAAGTCCCCAAAATCAACACAAAACTCTAAAAAAAATAAATAAAATAAAGAGATGAATCAACTCCATTTATACAACCCAAATCACATGGAATCAACCCAACTCCACCACCACCCACAATCACATGGAATCCACAACCCAAAAAAAAAACTGCCCAAACCCACCACTATACACAAGCACAGCCCGCCACCACGATATAATAACCCTAATAATAAATCAAGAGTTTGAGTCGGATCACATTATTGGGATCATTCCTTGGGAGTCAAATGAAAGCTCCAGCAGAAAGGTCAAGAGAATAACGCAACATTTTAGACAAAGCTGAAGCGAACAGAAAACAAAACAAAAGGCCATAGAGATTTGTTTATGTAAGTATATAGGAGTAGTTTAAAATAATGTAAATAATAACAATATATACTCCACAATTAGAGGATGATTCCAAATTCTGGGTCAAATTTGTCGATAGAATGGTATTTTCACTCGCAGAGGAAGGGAAATCATGGTCAATTCTATACACCCCATAAATTTTCTAGATTATTTTAAATACGAGCATGCCTTATAAAACTCAAATTCTTGTGGGTTCTAGTTAACTCAACTGATAAAGTATCTGATGATTAAATAAGAGTTCTGACCATTTGGGATTCAATCCCCGCCTATAGAAAAAACTGATTATTTTGGTCTGATGATAAAGGGCTATGATCAGGAGCAAACGTCATAAGTTGAAACTCTCTAAAAAAAAAACTCAAATTCTTATGTGAGTTTAAATAAAATATCAAAGGTTCAAATCTTGACTTAATTATAAAAATAAAGGAAATAAATATTCAAATTATTATGTCCTTTTCAATAAGAAAAATCGTGGTAATAAAGGTAGTGATTCTAACTCACATTCACATCGTGTTCTTTTCAATATTTATTTCTGGGACCAATAGTATTTATTTCTTATAATTTAATATTTCGCTTTTCTAATACATTAGCCGTAGAATTTGGTGTTTTATGTAGTTATATTTAAAATTTTATTTTGGCCAAAAAGTTTTACAACTTCCTTTTTATGTCTTTGTCATGAAAAAAAAATGAAAATCATTTTGTCAACTTAATGTTAAAGTACATGTTTATATTTAGTTTCTCTTTTTTAAGAATATAATTTTATCTTTCTTTGAGAGATTTATAACACTAAAAAATTATAAATATATTTACATGAGAGCTACAGAAATATCAACCTTATTTTTCTAATAATTCAATAGTTAGGAGAGAGGAATTTGAACCCTAAACGTTTTCGTTAAAAATAACAGAAAGTGTTAATTAAATTACAAAATCTTAGCAAACCTCATTTATTTTAATCCTTACATGATGTAACATAAAATCATGTCAGTCCAATGACTACCAATACACGGTTTGGCTCATTTTAACCAAAAATTAAAAATAAAATCAGAACAATGGTAGTGGTATATAATTTTTCATGTCTTTTGTTAAGATTTCAAGAGTAATTTAAGAGTAATGTTAATGAAAGCAACTCTCACAGCTTCCTCTCATTTAGGAGCAACATGATAATTTATCAGAGCCTTGTACCTCTTAGAATAGTTTGGTCTTTTCTATTGGGAGAACCAAGATTTGAATATCTATCCTTATTATTATAACTATCAAATTATCAAGAAATAAATTATATCTAGAATTCTTTTTAGAAGAAATTATATCTAGAGTTAGATACACACAAAATTTCACAAATTTTTTTATAATGGTTGATGTGACTTTTTTTAATTGGTGTATAATAAAGTTTGTGGTGAACTCTTGTGAAAATAATGTTACTTCAATCACAACTTACTAAGTTGTGAAAAAGATTATGAAAAGTTGTGTCACTAGCCTTGCTAGTTAGTAAAAGCATATTTCATGGGTTCTAGTTAATTTAATTAGTAAAGTTTCTAATGGTTGAATAAGAGATCTGAGATTCAATTTTCGCTTACATCAAAAACCAATTGGTGTCTTGGTCTGATAATAAAGATATATCATCAAGAGTGGATGCTATAGATTAAAATTCTCTATAAAAAGAAAAAAAAAAAAAGTAAAAGCATATTTGTTTTTTCATATAATTTGTTTTTAAATGATGATTGAAAATGATTAGATGATCTCATTGTTTGATGATCAAAAGCCTGATGTCGGAACCCAAAGAAAATAGTAGAAGCAAAAGTGAACGTGAGACGTCTCTTCCACCAATATCTGTCTTATGTGTAGAACTCTCATCCAAGACTATGCCGCTCCACAAACCCACTATTGTATTGATCAAGTTACGATATTGGTTATGAGTTATAACTTATTATAAGTTTAATTTACTCCGGACATAAGTATTTTTTTTCTCTTCTTCTTCTTCACCTTTCTTTTGATGAATAAAAAATGGGTCTTCAATGTTAATTCATTGACCTCATACTACATGATGATTAGGTAATATCATGCGCATTACCAAGGTTTTGATGTGGTTATTGTTGTGGGCATAACACATTTGTAGAAGCACCACTGCTTGACCACTTAACGCATGCCAAATATCATGTGAAGTGATATGAGAACTCTTACCACCAAATCACACTCACGCGCTGCTAGTCAATTTAGTTCTTATAAATTTGAAACATTTCAATGTTATTATTTTCTTCACTTCCTAATATTATTGTTATTGTTTTTCGAAAAGCTCAACTTTATTTTTAAGAATTTATTTTAAAAATACAATGATTTCAGCTATAATTTTTTTTTTTTAATAATTTGATAATTGGGGGAGGTGGGGGAAATTTCAACCATAATTATGATTATAAGTGATCACAAGTTGTTTAGTGTCAACCCACTAACTGACTTGATCACATCGGGATTTGAAGGAATTAAAACCGTTGTCAGTTGTGAATATACATGTTGTCAATCGCGGTTTGATCTATTGTACTTGTTGGTTGTCTTGTCAATGTTAACGATTTAGGTGACATCATTGTCGACAAATCGGTAAATTGATGGATATTTAAAAATCTCTATCGAAACTCCATATAAATTGAGTATGAGATGGGGATGCCGACATGTGAAGTGGAGATGATGAGAGGATTAGCACCATGACAGTCGGGGAGTAGGGAAGCAAGGAATTGCACAAAACTCTTTTAAACAAGTATGGTTCATTTGATTTTCATATGAGAAACCTCATAACTCCATCTAATCTCATCAAGTTTTACCAGTATTAACTCATTGCTAGAATGCTAGTTGATCTCATTGGGCATGCCAAGCTCCGACCTTTAATTATATCAAATTTATATCTAAGAAGATGAAAAAAGAGGTTTTTATTTTTTTTTTATTTTTTGTAAGGGATAGTTTAAGGGTAAATGAGTAATATTATCAATAATAAACGTTATAAAGTAGTACTAGCAAATAAAAAACTGTAGCAAGAGGAAGGATGTAGAAAAAAAAAAAAAAAAAAAAAAAAATAGTATAACAGCTATTTCAGTTTCACATTTCTCTCTCTTTTTCTGTGAACTTCAACACCGGCGTTCTCTCTCAGTCTCTCCCGCCATTATCAACTTCATCTTCTCTGACTCTCTCTCTCAAATCCACCATTCCTTTCTCTCCAAATTCCTCTTCTCTACAATGATCATCTTCGCATTCTAATCCCAAGAAAAAAAAAAATGCGACTCCACCGCCTCCTCAATTCCCCGCCTTCCTATCAGATCGCCTCGTCGAAACCCTAAATCTCCGATCCGGATTCGCACAATGTCTTGGGGATTAGGCTGGAAGCGACCTTCGGAGATCTTCCACCTCGCTCTGAGCTACGGCAATGAAGAACCCGTGGAGAGTCCCGGCCGCGTGTCTTCATCTTCCTCCGTTTCGTCGTCGTCGACGATGGGCTCGGCGTCGCGGTCGTCTTCGGCGTCGTCGATAGTGGCGCAAGATCAGGAGCTAGGGTTTCGGATCGAGTTGGAGTGGTCGGCTGGGGACGACGAGGAGCAGGTGGCTCTCAGGCTTCAGTCGCAGCTCATGGTGGCGCTGCCGATGCCGCAGGACACGGTGGAGGTGGTGTTGAAGGCGGAGGATGAGAATGTGGCTGTGGAGATGACGGTGGTGAAGCGGAGGGATCCTCTGCGGGCCGTGACGATGACCAAGGTGGCCGGGTCGGGTCAGCAGAGCGACGGTACCGGCGTGTTGACGAGACTTTTGAGGGCCAATCTCCCTCCGCCGATGCCCAACGAAGGCGGCGTCTCCGAATGCGGCGACCATTGGAGGACTGTCACTGTGCTCTCTCTTGGTGCCTGTGGTTTGTCTGTGAGTCTTCAAATTTTTCATTTCATTTCGTTTTCATTTGATAGGTTTTTTTTAATGGGACAAGACTTATAATTTGGTTCTTCAATTAAATTTAAACGCATAGCTAGATTGAATTTAATTCTGCTCGAAATAATGTTTATGCATGTATTGATCAATGCACATGTGTTTGATTTTTAGTGGGGAGCCTAATGTATTGCATCTAAATAACTGTATCTAAGTTTCACCCTTTTGATGTGTTTGGATATTGGGAAATTCTTTCAAGTTAAATCGAGTGCTTGTGGTGAAAAATGGATGAACTTGGTATGTCTATAATTTTCTAAGCATTGAAAATGAACCTCTCAAAATTTTGGGACTAAAATAGAACTTGATTCAGATTTTGGAGTTAAAACATATATATTTTCATAAAATTCTTTGCGAGGTGGCAAAAGAATAGATTTTGTTACTTTCTCTTGAGGTGAAAGGGCGATATTGACATGGTTTAGTACTGAATTAGCAAAAAATGGGATTCTGTAGTTCTTTTAAATGCTTGACTGAGTTCGGTGTAATTGTAATGAGCTAGTGGTAGTAAGTAGAAACTGTCTGCTCTACAGTTTTGGGCAATGGTGTGGCTATCGAAGTATATTTTCAAACTAGAGCTAGCAAAAGTTGCAGTGGTCAAATAGTGTGGTTTTGATCTGTGTTTGGTAGTTGGGAACGGGACTTGGTTGATTTAAGTTCAGCATTTTAGTACCTACTAGTTGTCTATTATTGACAGGCGTTGCCGGTAGAGCTAACACAGTTGCCGCATCTTGAGAAACTGTATCTCGATAACAACAAGCTTACAGTTTTGCCACCAGAGCTTGGTGAGCTGAAAAGCTTAAAAGTGCTTAGGGTTGATTCCAACATGCTGGTTTCAGTACCTGGTAAGCATGGAGTTATTCTGTATTTCTAACCAGTTTGCTCTATTGAAGTTAAATTATGTCAAATTTGAATGGAACAAACAAACTTGAACTCAGGCTAGACATTTTTTTTCATGCAACATTTCCACTTGTCTGATTTTGGTTGGAATGTAAGCAGTAGAACTGAGACAGTGCGTTGAACTGGAGGAATTATCATTGGAGCACAACAAGCTTGTCCGGCCTCTCCTTGACTTCAGGTCATCTTAGTATGAAATCAGCATATTTTGGTCTATTCTTTGTTGTATTTCCTGTTTCCAAAAATCTTGTAAAGTCTAGTACTTTTTCTGGGTCTAATTGTTTTTAATTTTATGTTAGGGCTATGGCTGAGTTACGGGTTTTGAGGCTTTTTGGTAATCCTCTCGAATTCCTTCCCGAAATTTTGCCATTGCACAAACTTCGCCATTTGTCTCTTGCGAATATCAGGATTGTAGCAGATGAAAACTTAAGATCGGTGAATGTGCAAATAGAGGTATTAATGGATACAGAACTAGTAGGAGCCTTTGGGCTTTCTTAGTGTCTTTTTAAGTGTAGATAACATATCAAATTGAATATGTGTACTGTTTTTTTTGGTAATTGCAGATGGAAAACAATTCTTATTTTGTTGCATCTAGACATAAGCTAAGCGCCTTCTTCTCTCTTATATTCCGTTTTTCTTCTTGTCATCACCCTTTACTAGCGTCGGCACTAGCGAAGATAATGCAAGACCAAGGAAACCGTGTAGTTGTTGGTAAAGATGAGAATGCGGTGCGGCAGCTAATTAGTATGATAAACAGTGACAACCGTCATGTGGTATGTTTTGATAATTCTTGCTAATATGAGTAAAATTTCATTTGTTTATATAACATAAATATTCCTCCATTAGGCATGGTCTTAATCATTCTGTCTTCTGACAGGTTGAACAAGCATGCTCTGCTCTTTCATCTCTTTCTGCAGATGTTTCTGTTGCAATGCAGTTGATGAAAGCTGACATCATGCAACCCATTGAACTAGTGCTGAAATCTTCTGGGCAGGAAGAAGTAATATCTGTATTGCAAGTTGTGGTTAAGTTAGCCTTTGCATCGGACACTGTAGCTCAGAAGATGTTGACCAAGGATGTACTGAAATCGTTAAAGATGTTATGTGCACATAAAAATCATGAGGCAAGTTCTCTACTTCCCTTCTCATAATATATTTGATTTAAGTGTTTCCCTTATATTGCCTGGTCAACTTATACTTAAGGTTTGTCTTTCATTAGGTACAAAGGTTAGCTTTGTTAGCATTCGGAAATTTGGCCTTCTGTTTAGAGAACCGCCGCATTCTGGTTACTTCTGAAAGTTTGCGGGAACTTCTCTTGCGCTTGACAGTTGCACCTGAACCACGTGTGAATAAAGCAGCAGCTCGTGCCTTGGCAATTCTGGGTCTGTATTTTGGATCAAATTTATCTGTCTTTTTGAGATTGTTTAACCTGATAGGTTCTGATTTTATCTTGTGCCTTCTTAGGGGAGAATGAAAATCTACGGCGTGCCACAAGAGGGAGACCAGTAGCAAAGCAAGGACTGCGCATACTCTCAATGGATGGAGGTGGCATGAAAGGTCTGGCAACTGTACAAATTCTTAAAGAAATAGAGAAGGGAACCGGAAAGCGGATACATGAAATGTTCGACCTTATATGTGGAACATCAACAGGTGGCATGCTTGCTGTTGCTCTTGGTATTAAGCTGATGACCTTGGAACAATGTGAAGAAATATACAAAAATCTTGGTGAGTATGTTGCAGTTGGAAATGGTATATATGAAGTTTTTTATTTAATTATCAAATTATTTATCCCATTCTGAAATAATGAAAACATAGGAAAACTTGTCTTTGCTGAATCTGTGCCAAAGGACAATGAAGCTGCAACCTGGAGAGAAAAGTTGGACCAGCTATATAAAAGTTCATCACAGAGTTTTAGAGTTGTTGTACATGGATCTAAAGTATGGGTTATTCTTCTTTCATTTGTGCTTTATCTTGTTCTTCATAAGTTTCATGATATTTTTGTTATGTGGAGGTGTGACTTTTAGAAGAAAATTGGCATCTTTCACAAGATTTTTTTATCGTTTTAACAAGATTCTTTTTCTTTTGGGGTGGATAGGAGAGTAAACCTTTTTCTTATAAATTTAATCGGCCAGTTGCCAACTCTTTAATTAATTGTCATCATGTATTTTCAGTATTATTTTTTGTGAATGACTTAGATTCTCAAAAGGTTGGAATTTTAGTAAATGAAGCAAAGTCATTATTTAAAACTTTATTTCTACTTATTATATTTTAAAATATTTATCCATTTTGTTAAGTTTAATTATTCTTCCCTTTACTTGGAAAAAGATACTATAAGATGTTATCTTGCAGCATAGTGCAGATCAGTTTCAGAGGTTGTTACAGGAAATGTGTGCTGATGAGGATGGGGATCTTTTGATAGAGTCTGCAGTGAAAAGCATTCCTAAAGTTTTTGTTGTATCAACCTTGGTGAGCGTTATGCCAGCTCAGCCTTTCGTATTTCGCAATTATCAGGTTTGTTCCCAAGAGTTCCATTATTTCATTTGGACACATTATTACTTTTGGACACATTTAATACTAGCATTGTAGCTTCATATTCTGCTGCATAGGTGTATACAGTTTTGGTCCTTGTGAAAATTATCGGTGGTTCTGTTTTTTGTAATTTCATCAAATCACCTTTTTCATCTTAAATTGCAGTACCCTGCTGGAACACCAGAAGTGCCTCTTCCAATGTCAGAAAGTTCTGGAATTTCTGTGCAAGGATCACCTACTATAGGTTCTGAAGTTGGTTATAAGCGCAGTGCTTTTATTGGAAGTTGTAAGCATGAAGTATGGCAAGCTATAAGAGCATCATCTGCTGCACCATATTATCTTGATGACTACTCAGATGGTATTCTTTTCTTTTCTTTGTTTAAATGATCCATTTCACCATTTTTTTTCTTGATTAAGTTGAGTGTGTTAGGCTTTTTCCCTTTTTAATGTTTTATTTTCTCTTAATTACGTAATTTTCCCAAATTTTTGTAGATGTACACCGCTGGCAAGATGGTGCAATAGTGGCAAACAATCCTACAGTTTTTGCCATAAGAGAAGCACAACTTCTTTGGCCTGACACGAGAATTGACTGCTTAGTTTCTATTGGGTGTGGTTCTGTTCCAACAAAGGTTACTACTGACTGCTTCTATTTTGTTTTCAGAGGGTCAATTTTGAATTATAGCTTTATCAGTTAAATCTCAACTTTTTCAGAGTAGTCACAATAATTTTGTGAATTTGAAAAGGGGATAAAATTTTGTTCTGTGAACACCCTGTTCTTATCTAAACTATCTTTTCTTCACCTTACACACATAAAAACACCAGAACATTACAGCTTTTATTAAAACTAAGTGCTTGAAATCCCAAAAGCCTATGATTTTTTTTAATAAATAATTACAGAAAAAGGGAAAAACTCTCTTTTCTTTTTGGTTTTCTGGTGTCTTTATTTTTTATGACCCTTAAAGCTAATATTTAGTCAAATTTTATACTTATCAAAAAAATATTTAGTCAAATTTTATAAAAATATTGTTGAAGATTTTCTGTTGGCTAGATCTTGTGGAGAGGGCTTTTAAGGATTGGGTTTCAGATTGTATCTGGAGTTTAATTCCTACTTTTTACCTTCCCTCTCTTCCCGAACAGAAATTTGGGGAGTTTTTATTAGTAGATCTAGATCTCCATGTTGCTTCTACTGTACCTGATATGAGAACATGAATTTAACCCCATGCTTCCCTGGCCATTCATTATCAATTTTGCATATTACTTAGGGTGATGAAGGCTGTTATACAATCTCAGATGTACAATGTTATTTTAAATATCTTCTATTGTATTAGGGGCATGACTTTTTGTTTTGGGCCTTTTGGCAAAAGAATTTGAGAAAAAAATCCTATGGGCATATATTGAAAATGTACTTAAAAAATAACAGGGACTGTAAAATTGCTTCCATTTGCTGAGTTACCAATAATATTGTGAATACTAGAGTGATTCTAATCTTTCATTTTTTTTTTCTATTGCCACTGAACTTCATAAGAGTTGCTTTATTGTATGGATTCATATAAATCTCTGCTGTTCTTAGGTGCGAAAAGGTGGTTGGCGTTACCTGGATACGGGCCAAGTGTTGATTGAGAGTGCATGCTCTGTGGATCGAGTGGAGGAAGCTCTAAGTACATTGCTTCCTATGCTCCCTGAAATACAGTATTTTCGATTTAATCCTGGTAAGACTGGAGTTATATATTTTCAAATGCAGAAATCATGTTTGGAGCCTTAGTTGGCTTATTCATTGAGTTATACAAGCTCAAGCCATATATGTTTTGGCTCATAGGCATGTGAATTTCCATGTTTGGTAATTTGAAAAATTCAAACATATGTGCTGTAGATGTTTGTTTTGAGAAGCTAATGATTCAGCCATGTTATTGCTCAAATATTACTCTATTGGATTTGAATCTGCGTGATTTATAAAAAAAAAAAAAAAAAAGACGCGCACGCACACAACATAAAGGCTAATGAGTCTGGTGATTTGTAGTCTGAGCCAAACTTGAATTGGGATTTTTTGGCTTTGAGTCGAGTTAGAGGTGAGCTTGAGCTCCCACAATTTTGACTGTACTGAGCTTGAGCTGTGATATGCTCAGCTTGGCTCTTATACACCCTATGCATGGATGTAAACTACTTTCTCCGTTCTTCATCTGTTATCCTTAAATATCATTTTGACTGAAAGTTCTGATTTTCAATCGGTGTTCTACATGGCCTGCCATTGCAGTTGATGAGCGTTGTGATATGGAACTGGATGAGACTGATCCAGCTGTCTGGCTGAAGTTGGAAGCTTCTGTCCAGGAATACATCCAAAACAATTCTCATGCCTTCAAGAATGTCTGTGAGCGACTGCTTCTTCCTTACCAAAATGATGAGAAGTGGTCAGAGAATATAAGAATTCAGCATTACCCCAAGTCAAAGGGGTCAAGTGCAGGTACAGGCACTGATTTTCTGTAATTGGTTTCAGGAGGATATTTTTTATGGCCAGTGGTTTCAGGAGGATATTATCTTTGTGTGTACTCTTTTTACCATAAAATCTTCCTTCTGCTGTGCTAGATGTGAATGGCCCTTCTCTTGGTTGGAGGCGAAATGTACTGCTTGTTGAAGCTTCACACAGTCCAGATTCAGGCAGAATGGTGCATCATGCTCGTGCACTCGAGTCATTTTGTTCCCATAATGGAATACGGTTATCCCTTATGCAAGGGATTTCAGGGATTGTGAAGACAATGCCAGCAACAACATTCCCAACACCATTCACATCACCTCTGTTTACTGGAAGCTTCCCGTCAAGCCCACTGCTATACAGTCCTGATTTTGGCCCACAGAGGGTTGGTCGAATTGATATGGTCCCTCCTTTAAGCTTAGATGGCCAATCTGGAAAGGCAGCTGTATCACCACCAAAGTCTCCTTCAGGGCCTAGACAGCTTTCTTTACCTGTACGGTCATTACATGAGAAATTACAGAACTCACCGCAAGTGGGCATTATACACTTGTCCCTCCAAAATGATTCGATTGGCTCAATATTAAGGTAAACAGGGCCGCTGTTGTTTCAGTTGCAAAATATTCATGTTGACATTGCTTCAGTCTTATTCCTAACCTACTAGCTACATATATCTCTAGTTGGCAGAATGATGTATTTGTGGTTGCTGAACCTGGAGAGCTTGCAGAGAAATTTGTACAGAGTGTTAAATTGAGTTTGTTGCCAGTAATGCGAAGACATCGCAGAAAGGGGGCATCAGTTCTTGCCAATATTTCAACTGTTTCTGATTTGGTTTCATTTAGACCATACTTCCAAATTGGAGGCATTGGCCATCGTTACATAGGGCGCCAAACCCAAGTATTCCTTTTTAATTCTCTTTCCTGATGATTTATTTTTTCATTAATATGAAGTTATCAAATTAATAAGTTCGTTATGTTTTTGAAGGTCATGGAAGATGACCAAGAAATTGGGGCATATATGTTCCGTAGAACAGTCCCTTCTATGCACTTAACTCCTGATGATGTTCGTTGGATGGTATGTTCTTGGCTTTCACTTACAGTTACATATTTTTCCTTTTTCCTCTAAATTTTGTGGAGCTTTGGAAATGATTAGTACTTAGTAGTCTAATATTTATTCAACTTCTGTAACTATCTGTAGCTATCTTCCACCCCCCAACCCCCCAAAAATTAAATTTCAGTTATAATCTGATTTCCATAGGGAGTGATGATTTAGAATTCTAGAAGGGGGAAAACAAGAGCTCTTGCCTTGATGTATTAGCCTATAGCCTAAGGTTTTGACGTGTGATGCATTCCTTGAGAAAGAAACATTATTCTCTTCAACAAAAGCTTTGCATTTATGTCAAAGTATTAATTTATTGCCATGTGTTAATGGGACAAATGCATTTGTTTCCTTGTATTAATTATCAATAGGTTGTGAACTAATTGTTTATGTAAAAAGAGGTTGTATAGTTATTTTTCCTAAATTTATATCAAAGACGAATTATTTAGAATACTTCTTATCCGGGGAAAAAAAAAATTTGGATTATGGCATTCTTGCTCAAGTTTAGTTACTTTGGCAACAATAGAAATTGAATAAAAAACCATCATAAAGGCAAAATCAAATCTAATTACACATGAAATGAAGAATACAAAAAAATAATTTAATTACATCATAACTGCAAAAGCAAATTCACTCAAACAATAGGTTCATATTCTAAAATATATTAATCTTAATTATTTACATTTCTTCTCTTTCTAATTGCATGTCATATAATTGAAGTTGATACCCCAAATTTTTTTTACACATAATGACTATTGTACTTGGGCCACGAAGATAAGAGCTCTTAGATTAATATAAGAGAATTGCTTCTAACTTTATTACAAATGTAGTAGAATGTCTTAACACCTGAGAGTTTTATTGCAATAAGCCCACGGTTTCCTATTGTTTTGTGTTGTGTTCTGTTGTGTCAATGACATTCATTCTTAAGGAATGCCCTCTGAGCTTTTCATCACTGGCCATTAGTAGGTATAGTCCCTCCAAAAGTGGGTCCTGGGTTTGGTCCCTAGGATCATTGCATTAGCATAATTATATGTGTCATGTTGCAAGTCCCCAAATTTTGTGTTTTTTCTCTATTACTCTATTGGAAACAAGGTTTAAAGAATGATAACCTTGAATTAAAGGGGAAGTAATAGCAAGTTCATAGTTTGCTAGTAAGAAAAAAGGCTATTAACATCTTGTCAAATCTCATGGTTTTCTTTAAGAACATTGGAATGCAATACAAAGATGTGAATATTGGTGATTTTAGAATTTAGTGATCCATAAAAGGTATGAGGTTTGAGTTTCTCTTTCCGAGAGAGCATAGCTCTTTTAAGGCAGGGTTGCTTTATGTATTACTATTTCTCTTTTTCATTGATGTGGCTGATGCTTTATTTCTTGAATAATTGTAGGTTGGAGCTTGGAGGGATAGAATAATAATTTGCACAGGGACTTGTGGGCCTAACTCAGGTCTGATTAAGGCCCTTCTTGACTCTGGTGCCAAAGCTGTTATATCTTCTTCAACTGAGCCCCCTGAAACACAGATAACAACCTTCCATGGATCAGGGGAGCTCAATATTTTTGAAAATGGGAAGTTTGAGATTGGAGATGAAGAGGCAGAAGATGAAGAAGCTGAACCTGCCAGTCCGGTGAGTGATTGGGAAGATAGTGACCTTGAGAAAAGTGGTGACCATACCACTAGTTTTTGGGATGAAGATGAGGAGGAACTGTCTCAGTTTGTCTGTGAATTGTATGACTCATTGTTCCGAGATGGTGCAAGTGTAGATGTTGCTCTGCAACATGCTCTGGCTGCACATCGGAGGTTGCGGTATTCGTGCCATCTCCCCAGTAGACAATAGTTTGTTATGTAGATATTATACATAAAATTAAAATCATAGTTTAACAAAATAAGGAAAAAAAACAAAAAGGGAATGAAAGCAGGAGTGGGGAATATGTTTAGAGGTATATAAGAGAATAAGAGGAAACATCCAATTTTGAGGCTTACCAAAAAAAAAGAAAAAAAATTCTGTGTTTGTTATTCATTACATGAACATGAGCTTTAGCAGTCATGACTCATGATGTTGTATGATACAGATATATGGGATATAATTGTCCCCTTCATTGATTCGTTCTTATCACTTGCTTTGAAGCAAGTCTTTGATCTATGAGTGTACTTGGACGATTACAGTGTAATTTATATTTTGAAGAAAAGAATATGACTACCATTGTAGTCTTTGACTTTTTCGCGTCCAAAAATATTAAAGTAGACATTACAGG
This sequence comes from Quercus aquifolioides, assembly GCA_019022515.1. Classification (NCBI taxonomy): domain Eukaryota; kingdom Viridiplantae; phylum Streptophyta; class Magnoliopsida; order Fagales; family Fagaceae; genus Quercus; species Quercus aquifolioides. The sequence continues at coordinate 78,792,599 of CM032328.1, read as the reverse complement.
GCTGTAATTACTAATTATCTAATTAGGTGACATTCTGCAAGTGGTTAGCTGGACCCATAGGCCATTGCTGATGCAAAGCTTTTGTAAGCCTTGTCTTCATACGTTTGCTATTTGAGGTTAGAAAGCAGTCAATGTCACAGAATCAGTGAGTACGTGATGGTGAAGAAATGAATCGTCTATTCCGAGTACCCCCAATGGTATGTTTGGAAGGAAGGGTGATTGAGGAAGGAGAGGAGAGTAGTAAGGGGAAGGGCGGCTGGAATATAGAGTAAAAAACATACCCAATCTAATAGAAATTTGACCTTTAATGAAGCCTTGAGCACAATGGAAATTATCATTATGGAGTGTTATAACACTGATCAACTCAGACGCTGACGCATAAGCAGTAATTGGAAGTTTTAAGGTGGGAGTTTTACACACATATACTTAGATTAGGTTATAGTAGAATTTTTATTTTGTAAAGAAAAAAAATGATTTCTGTCACTTCTTTGAATGGTTTAATCTCTTTTTTTTTTTTTTTTTTTGAGAAACGTTAATGGGTTTAATCAATTGTTACTTTGAAACCATATAATAAGAAAAGTAAGTCTTCACTCAAACAACTGCATAATTACACTTTTCAAATGGTATAAAAGCAGACACTGTTCAGAATTGAAAGACTAAACTAATCTTGACATTAATAATCAAAAAGCAAAAGAATGAAATAGAAATGTGAGCAACACTTTGGCCCCACACCAAGAAAAAGCACTCAAAGCAAGAGGGTGAAAGCGTATGAGAAGAAGATTCTACCCAACGATGAAAATGAGGAAACAATCAACAGCATGTGGAATTTTCTATTTTGTCCATATATTTTTTCGGCAAGAGTAAATATTCAGGAAAACAATTTGTCTTATCCATACCATGTTCAATCATAAACAGAGAAGTCTCCAATAACAACTGATTACAAATTTAATCCGAAAAACACGCTTGCTTTCATTGCAAACACAAGGACATGATTACCATGTCCTATTTAAAAGCGTCAATTATGCAAATTCTCATGCTGTCCACTTTAAGAAAAGTAGTTCAATGAGTACATGATAAAGAGAATAAAGTAGAGGTCCTTAAACCAAATTCAAAGCAATTCCCACCAAAGATAAAGACCCAGGAGCGAAGTTTCTTCATTCAGAAGCCTCCATATATCTTTAAAAATGCAGTATAAAGCCACCACCACTAGCACCAAGCTCCCTGAGAAAATGGCTGCAATTGCTCCAGTTGCAATAGGCACACGAGGCACCGTAGGATCGCTTGTCAGAAAGGAAATTGAGTATTTCAGCAAGGTTGAAATAGACCAATGTGGAAGCTCCCGAAAGCCTCAGGGACAAATTGTGGACATGGCTTCCACCAGTGGTCACTCCAAGCCTGGTTTTTGGTTCTTGATAATGACATGGAGAAGGAAGAAGAGGAGAAACAGTAGCGGGATCCTGCCAAGCATGTGTTCTGTTGTTGAAGTTTCAGAAAGCAATCGTCTAAACAGAATCCCCGGTTACAATTACAGAATCCTTAAGAATGACTTCAACATCTAGTTGATGCTTTTTTAGCTCTTTGAGCCAGTTTGTTCTAAGTCTGCACAATGCCTTATGCCAGAGTTTCAAGTCCTAAACTTCTATGATTGTTGATTTCTCTTGTCAGGTTCCTACATTAGGTGCAAGTATTTTTTGGAATAATGTTTTCAGAGTGAGCACAAGGATCTATTATGCAGCTTTTTGAAGGTCATGCTGTTTCTAAAGCTTCACAACTGATGGCTCATCTGATATGTTAAAGATTTTGATGTCATAGAATCAAATTCTTGGAGTAGTGGTACAGAACTTTGGAAATCTTTTTTCTTGGAGATCATGGTGTACATTACCTGCTGTGAAGCTCATGAATTACATACAAAAGTCATGGTAGGGAAAGCTTGCCACTCTCAATAGCCTTAAGTGTCCCTACTGTAAAAAGTTTCAATCAACGACCATCAGAATTTTCACACGGAAGAAAGGATTGAGTCAAACGTATATATCCTTCGAAGGAAAGTTTGTGATCATCTTTTTTTTTTTTTTTTGATGAATAAGTTTGTGATGATCTTATGCAGGAATGAGACTCAATTTGTATTTATTTGATTTGTAAAAGATTTACTTAGTATTAAAAAAAAAGTCAGAAATAGATTTATAGTTTTGTTTTTTTATTCTATTCTAGTTGGGAAATGTGGTTTGTGAATTAAACATACTAGTGGTTAACCTGCTTCCTCACTATCCAAAAGAGTAGAAATCCAAAAAAAATTATGAATGAATACAAAAGAGATCTGTAAAAATCCATCTATAAGTTATAACATGACACCCAATTTATTTTAGAATGGACCGAAATGGACCGAGTTGACAAAAGTGGATTGAAATTGTTCGAATGGACCTAAGTGGACCAAACTGGACAGAAATTTCAGAATTAAATATTAATAGATAGATAAACAAGGAAAATTTTCTGCCGTACTGGGAATTAAAATGGACAGCTTATATTATAAAGATCAAAAAGCAAAAGTCCCATGTAGACTTGTAGTGCATCAGGGTTGGCATTAAACTTGAGTATTTTGGCAAATTCACAATTGCTGTTGAGACTAACAAAGGAATGCTGCACAGAGCATTTTGCATCACATCAAGGTTTTTTTTTAATAAAAAATTTAATAATTCACCAAAGATTACGGATAGTTTGGTGAATTCCAGCCGAAAACAAGGAAAGATAAACAAATCCAAAGTACGTAAACCGAAACATTTGTCAGAGTACTGTTCTCTTGTTTTATTCCCAAAAATATAGAGTAAGACATTGATTTCTCAATAAAATCAACCCTTTTGATTACATTTATTTCGGCATTTCAACCGGAGGAGATGGGATGTTCTTGAAGTGTATCTAAACAAGAATGCGGCAAAGCATACTGGACTGGACACGGACACAAAACTTCTAGAATATGTTTTAGACTTTATATTTTTGGACTAATGTGCATGTCAACATAAATGAATGTAGTGTAGAATATTTTTCATTTGCCATTGCAGAAGCTCCTAATAAAATTTAGAAGGAAGCATTTAATGTTTAACTGTATAAAAATTGAGAAATTAGGAGATTAGAATTTTATTTTCTTTTTTATGGGGCTTGGAATTTTACAACTCTAGGCTCCATTTTTTTTTTCCTAAATTCTCAGAGAACAATGAAAATTCTGATGTTTCATGAGCCATGAATTATTGTGATAGTGATCTCAGGTTACTAAACAATACACATTTTTAGATGCTTGCATTATATGAGGTACAAGGGATGCTGACAATATGACCCTTCCCAGGAAATGGTCTACAATGTACTCACATGTTAAATATACACATTATGATAAAATATAGAAGCTACAATTTCATTTCCATCATTTTTTTTTTTTTTTAATAATGATAGGATTTATAATTTTTTATTTTTATATGATAAGATTTGAACTTATGGCGTCTACTTCATCAATTGAACTGCTAAATTAGATACAGCTATAGGGTGACATTCGTAGTAGCAGGCCTTACACTTTGAACAACTTGCATATTGTTGGACTGTGACAGAGGAGCTTATATCTTTATATATCAAATTTTAGGCCATGGGTTTGTTTTCCGCATTGCAGTTAGTTGCAAGAGCTTCAGTCCCTTTGATGCTACAGCTCTCTCCCTCCATTGCCACTTTCTTCTCTCACATATCCAGCATGTGCACCACTGCTTTTTGATAAATCTGAAGCAACTTTCTCATCGTCTCTTGGCGTTGCCAGATGCTCAATAGCAGTTACAACATCACCCATCAAAGGTCGGGTGTCAGCTTCCTCTTGAAGACACATTGCAGCAACTGCAAGAGCTTGATAAAGACCCTTTACAGGGTAATTTCCTTTTAGCAAGGGGTCAGCCATTAATGTAAACTTCTTTCTGTCCCTAAAAAGCGGCTGTGCCTGCAGGATGAAAATAGAATTTTTTACCAAGCTCTTGATAGAAAATGAATTCCAACCTCGTAATTCTAACAAATTGCAAAGATCATCATATTTAATTGAACATTAAAAAAATATAGAGGATGAATACTCCATTACTGTAAGTACCTTGGAGGAATGTTGTCTTTTTGTGATTTATATGCTGTAAAGGGATTAGGCAAAGGTGAAAACAAGTGTATCAAAGTTATTTCAAAGAACATGGTAACTTATTTTTTAATGGAACAATTTATTCTAACCACCTAGTGGAGAAAGATTTTAGTCACCTACAAAAAGTAGTTAAATTAAAGATTTGCAGAGTGAAGTGCTACTTATGAACATACCCAAGTAATTAGGTTCTGCTCCTCAGTCATTCTTGCTGTATCAATAGCTCTCCTACCTGTGATTAATTCCAGAAACACAACGCCAAAACTATACACATCAGACTTTGTTGTCAGTTGTCCTGTTGAAGCATACTCTGGTGCACAATAGCCATAGGTCCCCATCACCCTTGTAGACACATGGTCCTTGCCTCCTGTTGGACCTATCTTAGCAAGTCCGAAGTCAGAGAGCTTTGGACAGAGTTCCTCATCTAATAATATGTTAGATGCTTTAAAATCACGATAAATCACTGGCGGTTTGGCAAAGTCATGCAAGTATTCTAGTCCTTTAGCTGCTCCTGCAGCTATTTTCATCCTGGTATACCAATCCAGAGGCTTCCTACCTGGAGGTAATTCTGAAGAATTAAAGAAACTAATTAGTTTTATTATCAAGACCTTCATTACAATTGATTAGACAATACTCGTAAAGAGTCCATGAAATTAAGCTGTTAAGTTGAAAGAATTACTTTTTTTAGGCATACCTAGAAGATGATTTTCCAAAGATCCATTGGCCATGAATTCATAAACTAAAATTCTTTGATCGCCATCTGCACAATAGCCAACCAAATCAACAAGATTTGGGTGTTCAACCAGACTTAACATCAGAACCTCTGCAAAGAATTCTCTACTTCCTTGCAATCCTTTCCTGTCAAGTTGCTTAACAGCCACAACCTGCATATAATAAACCCAAGCATGAAACTCCAAAGATCATTTAGGATCACACTCTTGTGTGTCTCAGAGAGAGAGAGAGAGAGAGAGGGAAGAGAGACCTGATCAATGTTCCTTATGTATCCTTTGTACACCCTCCCGAATCCACCTTCACCGACCAGACAGTCAGGATTGAAGTTGTCAGTTGCAGCAGCCAAATCATAAAATGTGAAGACCTGAGCAGAAATTCTTGCATGTCCAATTTTCAGTATCTCTTGAGCAAGATTCCTATGCTTGCTGCTTCCTGCACATTAATAGTTTTCACAAGCATGGTTCAAAAATTCAGCTGAAACAATTCTGATCAACTGCATTAAGAATCATAAGAGAAAGAATTGAAAGTTGCTTATGAATGTATACAACACTAATTATAAGGTCAAACCCTCGCAACTTTTATGAAAAGAAGCTTTAGTTTCAAATTTCAAATCAATCATTGTTCTAACTTCTTAGGCTTTTCGAAATGGCACCACATAATCTATACATGATCCTTTTTCAATTCACATCAATAAGCATTTTCCGTCCATGAAAATTTCAGAGAACGTTTAATCAAATGCCAATAACAAAAGTAGTAGAACCTCACCAAATTTAAAACCGAATTCCATGAGGCATGAAAATGAAATAAAATACTTAACTTGAACTAACAAATAAATAATTTATATTTTACTGCAATCTAAAAAGTTATCAACAAATGAATAGCTTTACTCCTTACTCATAGCACTGATAATTTTTTTTTTTTTTCATTTTTTAAATACATTAAAAGAAGAAAAAGAAAAACATGCAGGTGGCCGCCTTGATTCCATCTTTATCACCTTTGAAGATGCAATGAAAGATATATGTTATAGCCTCATCGGGAGGAAAAGACCAATGATAGCAGCAACAAACACATAGAAGCAACTTGTTTTGAGGGTTAAACACAGTGGGTTCCTTTGGAAAGTGGAGGGTTGGTAATGCAACCTTTGAAATAAAGTATACGTAGAAAAAGGAAACGAAGACGAAAGCAATGTCTTCAGGGCTTATGTCATTGCAAGTTGGCCCTCCTGGCACCTGACATTTTCTCTCTGCATGTGTGCGTGTGTTTTGTTGGAGTGATTAGTATGTGTTAGAATTGTGTGGTTAAATGATTAAATTTACCATATCTCAATAGCTTAAACTTTTGGGAGAATCATTAATTTAACAATATGTGATCTGCTTTTCTTGGTTATGTTTTGGCTGAGAGACTTGGATTAGGATTCTCTTGTATGAAAGAGTAGAGGAAAATTCGTAGGACAAAGAAGGCACTGGAACAAAAACAAATCAAAAGTTTATGGATCAGTGTGTAAGGATAGGGAAATCTATAGCAGCCCACTCACAACATGTGAATCCCACATCTAAAAAGACAGCATTAATTCTTTGTGATACAATAAAAAGCATAATATGAAATATAAATTTTCATCCAAAAACCCCCGATAAATTTCAAATGGGCTAAACACATTAGCACCAAATAGAAACAATAGTATTACGGACACACTCAAATTTCACATGTGATCCACGTCCAAGGAGACAACTTTACCTTTTGGCGATACAATAAAAAGTAATAGGAATATAAATCTTCACACAAAAAACATAAAAACTCATAATAATCATTTCAAAGGTGCATTAAACACAGTACAGTACATAAGAAACTAATAAAGTCTTTTTTTATATATGCTACCTGTTTTCATTGAGAAGGTTGAAACCATGGATGCATATGTTTGTCGAGCATCATATTCCCTTCTGCCTCTGCCTCTCCTGAAACAAACCAAAGGCCGCTTCGCTCTACACTTGAAGCATTCCATCTCCTACCAACCGGCCTTTGCTACAAACTCTATCAAAACTCTTAATCACACCCTTTTCAGGAACGGAACTCAGTATCAAACTCAAAATGAAATATTATACAAAGAGCAGAGAATAAGCTCTTTGTATAATGTTATGAAATTTTCTTAGAGAATAAGCTTTTTCTAAGATTTGAGAAACTGAAAAAACAACGTTACTATGGCAGAGCTGGTTTTCCGGTTTGTCGGGAGGAACAATATTAGGAGTGTTGGAACTTAGAATGTTAGTTTTGCTATGGTTATTGATTTCTATAGTTAATCCATTCACATTTCTATACATGTATAGTGCTTTATTTAGTAGTGTATTTCTTGAGAGAGAGAGAGAGAGAGAAAGCTGTTAAGGCTGTTCTGTTGAATGAAACTGACGCGTACACTTTCCTGCCTCTCGATAACCAACTTTTTCTTCTCCTCTAATGGCCAATGCCAATATTTCATGCATAAAAATCTCTTGCAAATCGGTTGGGATAAATATCCTCTAAACTATGCTACAGTGTGTTAATTTACTTCTATTTTATCACATAACCCATTCAATGATTTAAATAAATTATATAACTTTCAAATAGGTCATGTAATCTAAAAGTACATGTAAAAATTTAAAATGTCATTTTTAATGATCACACGGTATTATATATATATATATATATATATATTTTGATAATTCGATAGTTGAGTGAAATAAGATTTGAACTGCGATGTCTCTACTGAAAACACTAAAAAATATATACAACTTTTTCTTTTTCTTTTTATGTCCCAAATTTTTGGCCTTGTTTCAAAAATCACAATTTTTAAAGAGAAAATCATTTATTGTCTTATCTCTTATATAAATAGATATAAGTTTACCCTTAAATAAATGAGTCAAAATCTTCTGTCCCATCTTTTCTACTCTACCCAAGGCTCTACCAATAAAAATTTGTCATATGTACACCTATCTAATTCAAATCTAATTTTCAGTCTTTTATTGTTTCAATTTCTTAATATAAATCGAAAGGCAAAAAACAAACTCAAATAATCCCCACCACCACCACCACCAACTTCGCTAGCGCTACTAGGAGGAGATCGCCGATGACATCAACGACCATCCACCACCACCTCCTTGTCTTCAAAATCCATGTCTGATATTAGTTTTGTGACATCTTGTTGGTGGGTATCCATGACCACCATTCTTCTTCAAATTCATGGTTGGTACCTAGACATGGCGGTGGTGGTGGTGGAGGAACAGTGGTGGTGGCTAGTGGGGATGGTTTGGGTTTTTCTATTTTTGATTTATTTTAGGAAATTAAATAATAAAATACTGAAAATTAGATTTGAATTAAATAGGTGTATATAGGGCAAATTTTTATTGCTGGAACATGGGATAAAGCAGGAAAGATGAGATAAAAGATTTGGACTCTAAATGAATTGTTAGTCTTGTTTAGAAAACTCAAAAATTTTAAATGCTCATTAAATTAAAATAGGGACACAATAGGAACGTTAGTAAATTAGTGGTTTTTAATTTTAGAAATAAGACAATATTTTAGGACATTCCAAAATATAATACAAGATCAACAATTTAGGACGAAGTTACTCTAGTTTTTCGATGACTAGTGGACCTACACCCCTTCACTCAACCGATAATCCATATTCCAACCTAGTACCAAACAACCGCCATTTGAATCAACAAGCTAGTGCTGTCAAGTGCAATTGTGGTTGATAGGCCTTAATATTGACTTTCTTTTTCTATTTTTTGGCAATTATTGAGACAATATGTTGTGATTTGTGTACAGTAAAAATGGTATCCAACTAAGCACATATAAAATGGGTCATTATTGGGTACTCCGAGAGTATGCTCCCTCCCTCTCACAAAGGGGTTGGTCCCATCCACCATGGGGCTCATCCCCCATGTGAGAGGGAGGGAGTATACTCTCGGACTACCTAATAAATTTCCCATATAAAAGTAGGAATAATAAATCGAGCCACTCATAGCTATTTTTAAACTTTGGCCTGACTTAGGAAAAAGTTTATTTATATTTGTTTATATATCAAAAGGGTACATTCAAATATAATAACAATGTGTTTATGTCTTTGTACTTGTAAGTATGAGGCTCAACATAAGTACATATAATTTTTTATATGTATATTGTTAAAATATGCTATATAAAATATTTGAAATTAGATTATATACATTTGTAGTGAAGTTTATATAATATTAAATTATTATCTGTAATATATTGATAATATAAATGGTACATTTCAAAATAAAAATTATATATTTTTTATTATTTGATAAAGAGTTTGACAAAAATTTTATATTTTATACAGAGTTTGAAAAATTATATATTTTTAACAAAATAAAGTTGGTGAATCTTATTATTATAAATTCACAACAAAAATAATTTATCAAATTAACTCAAATAATGGTTCTAAAAAAAAATAAAGAATTAACTCAAAATAATATAATTTTAACTATAATTTACGTATTTATTAATAGCATATATTTGAAATGATACAATATTTTAGTCAAGATATATACTGTAAATGAAGAAAAGATAATTTAATTAAGTACCTCTAGAATCAATAAGGAAATAAGTTAAACTTTATTGAGGTCCAAAATATCACATGTATTAAAATCTAAAACTAAAAGGCCCTTAAAGAAAAGGAAGGCCCAATCCGCCAACCAAAGCCCATTTAAAATAAATAAAATGAAGCCCAAACCCATGGAAGGGCAAGCCTTGAGCCTTAGAAAAGGGAGAAAAGAAAAAAAAAAAAGAAACTCGGCCCAGTCTTTGTGGGAAAATTTTCCAAGGAACTCGGAAAGGGACTGGACTAGGATATCTTGGAGCTTCTAGAACCAAAGGGGGGAGGGGGGGGGGATCCTCGGGAAATGCAGGAAATGACTAGTTGGGACCAAGGTTTTCAGACCCAGACCGTTCATTGAACCTTAAAAGAGAGAGGTTCAAGGTTTTTAAGGTCGAACTGAGGTTGAACCGGGGTCGAACCGTGATGACGTCATAATTAATTTAATAATTATTTAAATATAAAAAAAAAATTAAATTAGTATAAATAAAAAATTAAATTAAATGACCCAATTAAATATAAAAATCTATCTTTCAAATATATTTTTTTATATCATAACTTTCATAGGACAAATAAAAAATATCATATCCTAAGCATACATTGTTTCTAAAAAAAAAATCCTAAGCATACATAGATATAATATTTCTTTATTTATTTATATGTTGATTAGATAAACTCGTGATAGTAATATTGAAATAATATAGGAATTAGAAGGGTACTTAGTAATTTTAAATTAAAATAATTATTTAATAATTATTATATACTTAATTGTATCTGTTGACTCACTATTTTTCCTCTACCATTCAAACTTTGTTATATTATAATTGTGACAAAAAAATTGTGAAATATTTTATAACTCTATATTTTTTCATTTAAAAAATTTTGTAAATATTAACAAAGTACTTATAATATTTTACTCCGTATTTGTTACTTATCAATCATCAATAGTCACATCACAGAGGCTCCAAGCTGCAAATCTAGGCTGAAACATTTTTGCCAATTTCAAAAATCAAAACTTTTCTTGTTTCCAATGCCAAGTCACGTGTGTAGGAGGGGCTCTGGAGTCTTCCAAGTCACGTGTAGAAGGGGCTCTAGATTCTTCCAAGTCAAGTCACGTGTGAACCAATGCCATTGGAAACATAAAAAAGAAAAAAGAATTCAAAACAAACCCAAAAGAGAGAAGGTGAGAAACAACAACAGTCTCCACGGAAAGAAGAAAGAGAAGGAGAAAAAGAAGAAAGAAGAAGAAATAGAGGCAGAAGACGAAGATGAAGGCTGTGACTGGCGATCTGTGCTGGGTTGCTAACTTGTTGTTTCAACTTCGCACAACCCCTACTTTGTCATCTTTTTCTTCTCAGTTTGTTTGTTTTTTTTCCCCCCTCACAAATCTGTTGGTTCCAGATCTGAAAAAAGTCCAATGTATGCCAGCCAAGTGGTTTGATCACGGTTCTAGAATTTAAAGCTTGTTTTTCTGTGTGTTTTTTTTTTTTTTTTTTTTTTAAAAGGTTCAAATTCAAAGGGAAGTAGGGAACTGTGTGAAGCGGTCTGATCACGGTTCTCAAAACCGTGAGGTCCGACCGCGGGTCACACGGGTCCCTGTTTTTTCCCCATATAGCGGTTCTTGATTCTAAACGAAACGCAAAAATGAACGGTTCGAGGTTTTTTCGGTCGGACCATACGGTCCGGTCCGGGTTTTAAAACCTTGGCTGAGACTTGGACAGCTCAAGGAAGTATGCTTATGGACACAAGGAACGAAGATAGGCATGTCCTATCAGCCACCCTTGACTCAGAACAAGAAGGAATCTATCTATTTAGAGATAAGGACAAAAGGTGACACAGCCAAAAGGAGGGGTCTGAAAAGGTCCATCTAGAAGCATTGGGAAGGAAGATTGAAAGTCAGCCTTTAGTACCCCTCAAAAGAGAAAGGTCAACCAGGGACTTTTTAGGGGGAAATCTCAAAAGAAGAATGTAGTGAGAAAATAGGGGAAGGACTAGCCACCAATGTTGTTGACACAACATTTGGTTCTAGTACCCAAGGCAGTAAATGGAGGGAATCAATGACACACAAAAAATCCTAGGAGAGTGCTATAAAAGGGGTATCAAGCCATTAGCAAAGGACATTTCAACAACAACTAATCAGAGCAAAAAGAGTCTTCAAAAGACTTATTTAAAACACAGAAAAAAGAGAATAGAGGGAAATATCGTAGGGATCCTAAGATAAGTGTTAAAGGATACACTTAGATTCAAGAAGATTCGAACCTCACAAGTCTTAGAAGCCTACAAAGAGCTATCTAAGTTTGTGACTTTTGAACTTATTTGAACCTTGTGACATATCCCAACGAGAAAATAGGGTCCAATGTATTAAAACTCCATATAATGACATATCCTCTAATTTTTTGAGGATCCCAGATGTCCTTGCATGCTTTTTCCCTTATTTCTTTATTTGTTCCTTGGCCATTTATTTTACGATATATATATATATATATATTTGCATGTGTGAATATGTGTGTGTTGTAAGGCTCATGTTTTGTACACAACTTGGTTTGTAATCAGCCAAATATAGTTGCGGTGAACCAAGCTCAGTTCACCAAATAACAAGTATAAAACTCGTTGGGAGCCCAGGATCCTTGATTCTACTTGGGCCTAGGTACTGTCCAAAATAAGAACCCACAAAACATTAATCTAATTTGATGATAAACTCAAACTCAACTCAAATTTGAGATATAATTAAATGAACCAATCTTGAAAATTTAATTTGTTCCATGTGAATGTGATATTAGATCAATTATTATTTTCTTTCAAAAAAAAAAGGACAAAGTTTGGTTTCAAATCGGTATGCAAATATCTTTTTTGAATACATGAATTATAAGAACATAAAAGTATATCATTCAAACAGATCACATAACTCATCAAATAAGTAACGTGACTAAACTACACATAAATGATTTCTTCAATAGCCACATCTAGAGTTCGATTGGTTAGCAGTGAAAAAGTGGGAAGATAGAAAATGGGGAGAGAATAAAAAAAATGAGGGGATAGAAAAGATTTTTGTTTTCCCTCATGTTGTTTCGTTGGAGGGGTGGAAAAAAAATGGAATGATGGAAACCTTATTTATTTAATTGAAATGAAAAAAGGTATGATAAAAAAAAATGTAAATTGTATAAATTTACTTTCATGTCCCTAGTAAATAAATATTTAAAAAATATATATATATCTTATTAGGGAAAAAAAAAATAATAAAGTTAAGGTAAAAAGAATAAAGACACATCAAAAAAAAAAAAAAGAATAAAGTCAAAACTGTAACTTAAATGGAAAAAGAAAAAAGAGAAAAAAAAAATTATCAATGTAAAAAACATTGTCAGGGGTGGGGGGGAGGACTAGGGGTAAATGGGTAATTCCATCGGCCCATTTTCTTCTCCCCTGTTTTCACTCAATTTTGAGGGGATTAAATTTTGATAGGCTGAAAGAGAAAATGGCTGCATCCCACCATTTTCTCACCTCTTTTTCTCCAAACCATATACACCCATGATCCATTTTTAGTTTTCTATCATATTTTTTTCTCCCTCATTTTTTTATTCAACTAAACTAAGCATACCAAATAAAGAAAATGCTAAGTACACACAAGGCCCATGTTGGGTCAACCCCTTGACCACTCACACTCACAACTCGTAATGTTGCGATTTTTTTTTTTTTTTTTGTATTTCTAGCATTTTTCAAATGAGGAATTACAAGAACAAAGTATAGCTACAAAATTGGTTGGAACTTAAGCTTACAACCTTACTTAATAAAATAAACATTATTATATATTTTAAAATTTTAATCTTTGAATTACATTTTTTTACGTTCTTAATATACATGTTAAATTTTGTGTCAATCAGATATTATTTACCATGTATTTTATGCATAATTTTAAACTACAAAAATTTGTGATTTAAACAATTTATTAATTACATAGCTATTGATCTTTAATTTTTTTAAAATTTTACAAGTATGGAAGATATAAGAATAAAATGTAACCTATTAGTGAATTTGTCAAAATTTAACTCTAATTTTATGGCTCTAATCTTTGTACTAATTACCGAATGAAAACTTATGGATAAGGACCTCACCTTAAGCCATCCACGTGGGATATGACTTTGAAGCCACGTGTTCAACCATCACGTGGACCTTTTGCATACAACCCACATGTCACCCCAAAAGTCAGAGTCTCTGCCAGCACACCTCCCTAAATGAATCCTTGCCAACCCTAATTCCCCCGCACAGACACAGACACAGACACAGACACAGACACACATGTAAAAAAAACAAACGAAACCCAGAAGAAGAATTTCCCAAAACACAAACTATAATATGTTATTACAACAACAATAATGGTGTTGTTCAGGTCTCTCAAAACCCTGATAAAAAACCCACAAAGATCAAGGTCTTTCCTCACCTCTCTCACCGCCACAGCCACAAGCCACCCCACCATCACACTCCAATACTTCCCTCTCTCTCACCCTCTCTTTCGTTTGCCTTCAACCCCACTTTCCAAATGGGTCACAACCCCATTCCGTGGTCCGCTTTTTCTCTCTTTCCCTCCGTGGAAACTCTCTCAATCCGCCACTCCTCTTTACCTCCGCGGCAACGCCGTCGTTTTCCGCCGTAAGGTGCAGGCTTTTAATCTTAACCTGCTCAGAACTACCACTGCTTTTCCCACTAAGTTTGGCCAGGCTTTGTTGGACTATAGGGTCGAGAAGAGAGAGTCAGTTGATGATGGGTTTTTGGAGAGCTTTGTCAATGTGCCCAATTTGATCTCTATGGGCCGATTGATTTCTGGTCCTGTGCTTGGATGGTATGTTTTTTTTTTTTTTTCTTTTGATAATTTACGTTCTGTTTGGTTGATGGGAAATTTGAGTATTTGATATGAGGTAAACTAACCTGAGTTTTTTTGTATTTATCAGTGAAAATGCTTGTGTGGGTAGATGAGGAAATGATAAGATTTTTTCTGATTTGAGATGGTTTAATTTTAGATACTTAAGGGTTATTTTGCTAAGAGCCTTGTAGCTCAATTGGCAACTTCCCATTGAATTGTAACTAAAAAAAAAATTAAGGGATATTTTGCTTTGATCAATGTGTTGCTTAAAGTTTTGAATTCACATTTTTACTTAGTAACAAGTATATTGTGTGAAATGAGCCAATGACCTTTGGAATTTCCTGCTAATTCGAATGGACACTTTCAGGGTTCAAATCCCCTTTCCTCAACTTAAAACGAATATAAAAAAAATGTATATTGAGTGAGACGAGATGAACACTAAAATGGGGGATTAAATTGCACGCTATTCTGTTGATTTTACTTCAAAGTACTACACAGCGGACCATTGTAATGGTAGCTATTCATGTATATTTAAAGAGGGTGACTTTATCAAACATTTGGTGAGATGTTGTTTGGATTCTAGGGAGTTATAGTCAGCTTGTTCTTTGTTAGGAATGACTTTGGTAAGGCCTAATTAATGGTTGGATTATTAAGATCTTGAATGAGGTCAAGCCTTGTTGCAATGGCAAGTGCCTTCCACCAAAAGTGCTAGGTCATGGGTCGAGTCTATGAATCAGACTCTCCAATAAAATTGGGGGTAAGGTTGACTACCATGACCTCTTCCAAACCCCACAAAAATGGGAGCTCGTGCACTATGTACAACCTTTTTTTTTTAATTAAGAGCTTGAATGGGAATTTGAGAAGAGCTAGGGCCATATAGGTGATAATCTAAATTTTTTAATACTAATTGATATGGTTCATTTGGGAGAAAAAATAGTAGAAAGTTGGAGGGTGTGGAACTGCAACAAATTGTTGTTGCTTTAATCTTTCTTCTCTTGAACGTAGATTAACCCAGATTTTGATTCATCTTTTTACTTGTTGCAACATTTGGATGTTCTTAACTTGGACAATTGATTGTACTCTCTAGCTAGGGTCTTCCCTTGTATACTTATTGAGAAAGTCTGTGCACACAGTTTTTGTGTCACAACTATTGTTACAACCCTAACATGTGCGATTGTGAGTGGTGGAGAAAAAGTGATGGGTCGATGTGAGCGATAGTTCATCAATCATAGTCACACGTGATTAAAGTGTGACAAAAGTTATGGCAAATGGTGTGGTCCTATAAGAATTGATAATTATTATCCAAATAGTTTTAGGTTTTTAATTTCTTCTAGAGTTCATTTGATTTAAGCATGATTTATTTCTCCTCTTTGTTATTCTTTATTAGATTTGCTTGAGCATTGTAATTAGAAAGATTGATTGTACTGCTCCCTGTGTACACTGCCGGTGTACATGGGTGATTATATTTTGGTTCAATAAATTTGTTACTTAAAAAAAAAAAATTTGCCCTTATGTCCTCAGATTTTTGCTCATGCTTTAAAATGAATGTTTAAACTTTTAATCGCTTTTTACTGGAAATGTGGTTAACAATCGTTATGCAGGATGATCACAAATGAGTGGTATTCATCGGCACTGGTTGGATTGGCTATCTCTGGGGCATCTGACTGGGTGTGGACGCATATATTTTATTTTTATTGGAAATATTTTAGTTAGTATGCTTACTACTTTAATTGATGGAAGCAAATCTTTGTTTTACCAAAATGAGATGTTAAATGCTTTTATTTTTCTTCATTCATCATGTAGCTAGATGGATACATGGCTAGGAAGATGAGAATTAATTCTGTAGTGGGTTCCTACCTTGATCCCCTTGCTGACAAGGTAAAAGTTCAAGCCTCTCTTCCTTCTGAGCTCAGTATAATTGGCCAGTTGCTTGTTGCAGGTTGTATTTGGCTCATTTAGTCTGCCCTGTAGCTGAATTATGTTTTTGCTCCCTCTTCTTGATACAGGTTCTTATTGGATCTGTTGCTTTGGCAATGGTGCATATGGATCTTCTGCACCGTAAGTGATCATAGTCCCTCCTCCTCAATTTTTTGGTAGTGAAATAGTGGTGGTGTAAGCACATAGTCTTGCTTTTGCATTTGAACATATAATATTAAGCTATGACAAGTTTCCTCTCCCCCCCTGGCTACACTCACACACAAGATGCTAATATTATCAATCATAAGGAGGATAGTGAAAATATAGAAGAGAATGTGCTTGAGTCCAATAAATAGGCTACATTCAACAACACACAGACATACAACGCTGATATTATCCAATATAAGCATAGCAGAAACATAGAATGGTTGCTTGAGTCAAGTAACAGGCTACATTAGCTAACATTTTTGGGTGATTATCACTGGACTATATATATATATATATATATATATCTGTAAGCAATTCCAAATCTAATTTTAGCAAGATAAGCACTCTATACTTTTGTTCCACATTCTTATTCTTAGCTCCCAAAAATTTCTCTTTTTTAATGTAATGATGTCTGCCGGCTATGCTTATTACAGTATTTAAAAAACTAGATGTCACTAATGTAAATAGCCAATTTAAAAATTACTAAGTTTTCAAATTTGCTGCTTGAACTAGTGCCTATGCCAATGAGTTTTAGCTTAAATATGCCCTTTATGCCAATGAGTTTTAGCTTAAATGGCACTTCATCCTCCCTTTATAATGAGATGGAAGGGTAAGGTCAAGGGTTGAAGAGCCATAGGGTGCATGTGTAACTTACCAATCAAAATGCAATATGTCCTTATCCTTCTGTTTCAAGATGCATGGCTTAACACTACAAATGAATGTAATTTGTTTAGTAGATGTCACAAGGCAGTAGATATTTGCATCTATAATAAAATGCTGTGGAGCACATAAGTTTGATCTGTATGCATCATCTTGTGTATATGTTTTGGGGGAAATGAATTTCTTATTTGGTTTTTGTGTTGTGAAGCTGGACTTGTTGGACTCGTTGTGTTGCGAGATGTCTTCCTTGTTGGTGGTGCAGTATATCAAAGAGCTAGTAGCTTGGGTTGGGAGGTAATATAGCGTAACTTGAGATCGTGTGTTATAGGACTTTCTTTTTGTTCTTTTTTTTTTTTTTTTTCCTGGACCTTTTTCTTCAATTGACAGTCTGTTAGTTATCAAGTTGAAATGTTGATTGGCATTGTCAAGTTTTCCCTTCTTTCAGTGGAAAAGTTGGTCTGATTTCATCAATCTTGACGGTACCCATCCCCTAAAAGTTGAGCCTCTCTTTATTAGCAAGGTAAGCTTTGAGTTGTTTTTTTTTTTTTTTTTTAACCTGATTATATGATGCATGCATTAGTATATTTGGTGTATCTATGTTGTGCAATGTGGTCTAGGATTTGGGTTTTTATGGAATAGGTTATTTAGTAAACTAGTAAAGCTTTATAAACTTCTCTTCCTATTTTCTGATGAATTTTTTTGTGAAATATTTAGTTAGTTAGTTAAGCACAAAATTTCTAAAAAGCATTTTGATCAGCACAGTGTAACTGATATCATAGACTGTAGTAAAAGATAATTAGCACAGCAAGCCTGTTTGCTGATATCAGCCTGTACTAAAAGATAATTAGCACAGCTAGCTTGCAATTAGGTTGATTGATTTTAAACTCTGTCAGGTTGATTAACAAGGAGTACTATTCTTGACAGGTTAATACAGTTTTCCAGTTGGTTTTAGTAGCTGCAGCTCTTCTTCAACCAGAGTTTGGAACCCAGGAAACTCAGCCATACATCACATATTTGAGGTAATGCAGCCACTACTCTGGTGGTCTGAATTTTGAATCTGATAATGTTGAATAACTCAAGTCCATTTAATTCCGTGCAGTTGGTTAGTGGCATCAACAACAGTGGGTTCTAGTGCAGCATATGGAGCACAATACTTGAGGAAGAGATCTGCCTTGATTAGTAGAAAATCTTAGTTTCAATCTTTACCTTGCAGACAACTGAGCTAACACCAGTTTTGAGATATGTACTGGGTCTCAGCATCAAAGGATTAGAAGAAGTAATGGTGGTACCAAGGTTGTGTATCTGTAGACTGATCCATGAGTTAAAACTTTTCAAGGTCATCTTTTACAAGTTCCAGATATCATAGATGAGTTTTGGCCTGTTGGAATTACACACAAATACGCAGAAAATTGCAAAAGTTGGTTAACTGTGAAGAGATAGCAGTTCATTTTTCTTTTTCCTTGTTTCCTTATTTTTGAGAGGGGGGTGGTTGTGAGCGAAATTGTTATTGTCAATGTGTTTGTAATTTTTAAACTTTGGCAATGCCAAATTTGAAAAGAATGATAATAAAAGATGTAGAATTTATTCTGTTGTAAAAGTTCTTGTCGATATAATTGATTTCTCATTTTGTTACCCGAGGCTTTACTGTTGACAACACCTTGCAAGCCCTGCAATTCAGTATACGACTGAAACTTAAAAAAAAATAAAACCAGACTGGCAGGAAGATTTGAGTTTTTTGGTTTGAGATGCTGGGTCTTGTGTGAGATTATGTTCTCTACTCAATCTGGTTGATGGACAGCGCTTTTGCATCCTTATATAATCAAATGAGAATATTGCCTCTGTTCATTTTCACCCTGTTTAAATATTGTACTCTTCAGCTTATCTTTATAGGTATAGAGTAGGCATTATTTAATGCCCCAAATCTTGAATCTGCTATTTAATCGAACAATCTTGTGAATGAATGATTATCCAACTCTCTAATTTACAAATGGGATCTTCCACTAAGCCTGTCCAATAAGACTAAAGGGCCTCCAGTTAGTCTGAAATTTGAATCACCTGACCAGATACAATGCACTTATAAGTTGTAACATTATCTCTTAAATCGGGACATAAGTTGTGATTAGAAGTTTGGAAGCATAATCAAGCTCATCATGCTTCCTCCTACATGGAAGAATGCCACCTAGCAACTCAAAATGGTTCTTGACAGGCTTTCAACATTACTGAAAATGCATAGATGAAAAATACATTCCAAGCAAAAGTTCTTGAGAAACACAAAAGATGAGGCTAAGGTTAGTTGCTAGCTTCTTTACGAATATGTCAAAAGTGCCAGTGAGCAATGGCTTAAATGACCTTTCTCCTTGTAAGAGCAAAATGGAAGGTAAAGTCAAGGGTTCAAAAGCCATCAGGCACATGTGCAATTAATAAATACCGATTACAAAACTGTTTCAATCAAAAGTCTCTCTAGCAGTGGACAAAAGTGACTTAAGGATGTTCAGTTACATCCAAACCAGGTTTACATCAACCGTAGAGGTTCAGAAGCAATATCAAGAGGAACTCTTGATGCTCATCCACTAACACATCAACCTTAGATGTCTTCATCCATGACAAATTCCCAGAGTTCATTGGAACCTGCTAGAGGGCAATAAGCTTCTTCCAAAAGACAAGCAGCTACTACACATGTCGTCAAGGAAACAACCTCCTTCAATAACCTTATTCCAGGGGTACTAAGGGGTTCAAGATGAATCTTAATACAGCCGGTGTTTCTCTAAGCACATAAAGCATCTTGCAGATAGATAGTGGTCGCAAACTCCTGCTTTTTATCAGTTATCCAATGCAAACAGTACCCCCAAGACTTGCTGAATCAGAATCTACAAACCTCATAACAGCAGCTCTGTTTCAAACAACAAATCTTTACATAGCATAAAAACTTATCTCACTAAGAGTACACAAAGCACAAAAGCTCAGATGATCACTTTATTTTTCAGATCAGGGCTACTTAACTCATATCCCCACGTAGGAAATTTTCACTAGATTTTGCTCCGACGAGTTTTACTTCAGTGAATACATTGGCTCAACTGTATTCCACATTCATTATACAATGGGTAACACCAATGACCCAGTCGGCACCTCTGTGTCCCCAACAGGGACATCCAGGGTAACAATCCAAACATTCTGATATCAAACAACTGAGTCCATGAGCATCAACATGTTTCATTAATATCAACACTCAAGTTCGCATATGGCAACCCAAATGTCTAACTGGCAGCTCCCTATTCAATCGCCAGGAACCCAATATTTTATAATGTCGGGACCTACTACCTAGGAAGCACGGGTGCGTTTCGGGACTCGGGTGCGGGTGCGAGACTCGGCAATTTTTGAAAAAGGTGGGTGCGGGTGCGGCGGGACTCGGCGATTAAAAAATTATTAAAAATATTTTTATTTATATTTTTAACATATTGCTAAACATACTTTTTCACATTATATAAACATATACCAAATTTAAGAGCAATAGTAGATAATAACTAAAACAAGATGTTCATATATTAAATACAACCCACAAGATTAAAACTAAAACATTCCATGATGTTCGGAAATTAGACTACAACTCACAAGTTCGAAACTAAAACAAAATAAAAGATAATCAACAAGACAATCAAACACCAACATCATCATCCTCAATATCAATAGCTTCACTTCGAGCTTCACTTCGAACTTCACTTTCACTAGTAGTAGCACTAGTGTTAGCATTCCCAATGATGTGACGATGAGATGGCGCAACAGGAGCTCAGCAGCAATAAATGCTACGCTTCAGCTTTTAGTAATATATAGATTATTCTTTTGCAGGGAATCATTTCGAAAGAAAACGGTAAATTTCTGGTGAGTA
This sequence comes from Quercus aquifolioides, assembly GCA_019022515.1. Lineage (NCBI taxonomy): Eukaryota > Viridiplantae > Streptophyta > Magnoliopsida > Fagales > Fagaceae > Quercus > Quercus aquifolioides. The sequence goes on along the minus strand of CM032328.1, from coordinate 78,771,613 downwards.
TATGAATATTTATTGGCATATGCATGAATATGGAAATGTACGTACATACATATCTTTTATCAAAGTCATCAACAAAGCAAATTTCACAATTTCCCATTTGTGATGGGATATTATAACAACCAACTGAGACTTCCTGAATATATTCACACCATTTTTACATTATGCTTGAACAATTTGTTTTGTTTTTTTCCCCCTCTCAAAGGCATTTGTCTTTAAACAAGTGTATTTAATTACTCAACTGCCAGTAAGAGTTTTGTGCACTGGTTATAACATGTATCTTTGCAAACTAAAAACCTCGTAATAAGTAAGAGACTGCATAAGCCCTTTTGTGTCTTTCTTGTGCACAGCAACTCATCTCCTCCTGCGAAATCATTCTTGCGGATTCTCCAGAGGTCTCCACTATCTGAAAGTCTTGGAATTGCAGTGGACATGTCAACAATGAGGGGATTCTTAGAAAGCATGCATATTAAGTAGACAAAACCAGCTAATAGATTTTAGCATACTCTAGGGTTGCATTTGGATTTGAGGACTAGTTAAAATGGATAGAACATGTATAATATGTTAGAACGTTTCAGGTTGGTGATTAATGTATAACCTTCGTTTTAGTTCAAATTTTAATATGAACAGTTGACTCAAGTCGATATCAGGTAATAATAAATATAGCTTCAGAATTAAAATACTCAAATTCTATCCCCAGTAAGAAGGTAAATGTACCTGATTAGTCATCAGGCAGCATTCTTACCCATTTATCTTTAACAACACTTCTCCTAGTTGTGTGCTTTGAATTAATTTTGAAAATCATTGATTGGAAAAGCAAACAGTCTAAGTAAGGGGAAAAAAAAACCATGACTTATCTCATAATTTGCAAAATATACATTGGGTTACAAATTTTACTTTAGAGGAGAAATGAGTTCAGTAGGAATCATGATTCTGGTGGGAGTTCAGATTGTGTCATGAATTAGGAATATTATTGCTTAACCAAGGGCAATTTGATGCATAAAATTAGGGCAACTCATGGCCAAAATATGAATTTAATTAATTAATTAATTAATTTTTTTAAGTTATCACAATAGGGGACGGTCATTTTTGCAAAACTTTGGAGTTCATTATCATTTTCTTATACCTCAAGAAAGGTTGATGTAATTTTTCTAAAGAAAACAACATATATCAGGACATAATTTCAAGTTCTCTGTAGGGATTTCTTCAAGCATGTGGGTCACATTATATGCAGTATTATGATTTTTGCAAAGCAGAACATGCTAGTCATCTAAAGCAAAGCAGAACATGCTGTTGATGTATTTAATTAATACCATACTGCAACAACATGGATGACTCCCATTTTACAATCTAATAAGTGCATATTTAAATTGAATAAAACCTTCCCTAAGCTCTTTTTTAGAACTAAAGTAGACAAATTGATTAGTTGGATAATTGCTGATGTTACTCACCCATTAGTTGTAGATGATGATTCTAACTCATCCCTCAGACTGAGTGAAGCTAATGGTTTTGAAAGGGACAATATAGGATCAGCCAAACCCTTGTCTTCATGGAAATTGTAGAAACACTTCCGTTTCATGGCATCATTGACTAATTTCTTCCAAATAGTGTTCTTTTTAGTTAAAGTTGCTTCATTTCCCAATATCCAAAGGCAATACCTGCAAAGTGAGACCATGCCTATTAATTGCAAAAACCACTAGAGCCTCAAAACATGTTTTCGCAGCACCATAGAGAAGTCTATACTTTATACAATATCTATTACCTTGCACGCGTTAGTGCCACGTTTGTTCTTTGATGATTTTTAAGAAAACCAACTATTCCATTCTTATTACATCTGACAGTAGAGATAATTATCACATCCTCCTCACCACCCTGGAACACATCAACAGAACGAACACTAATGGAGAAGTCATCATTAGAATTTGCATTGTACTTCTTCACCTTCTCTCCAATTGCAAAAACTTGAGCCTTGTATGGTGAGATGATACCAACTCTAACCTTCTTCTTTGTATGAACTGATTCTTTAGGAGTGAAAAGAGAAACGAAAAGAATGAGATTTATGGAACACATTAGCTTATTGATGATCAAGCTAACCATAACTAACCTTCCTAGCAAAACATTTTGCCAAAATTGAGACTAGGATTAGTTGCTACTTTAGACATACCTTTGAAAAGGCTTGAAACTATCTCAGATGCCACAGCCGCCTCAGCCATATTTTTCAGACTATGGCTGTTATCGAATTCCTCTTTTCCATGTGCTACATTTATAAAAGAGTAGGAGCCATACATCTTCCCCTATAGGAAACGCGTCTCTTAGCTTCTTCCTTTGACATTGTGGCCATCCAAAATATGATTTTCATAGAACATCCTATTTGGGAATAAGCTTATGGATGGATGCATCCTATGCTGGACATTAAGAAGGTGTTTCTTGTGTCCTATCAATACCAGCCTCTGGAACAAACTTCTTCCAATTTCAGCTTTCTCAGAAATCTAGTAATAAAAAAATTTAAAGATGTTACAGTGATAATTCATAAAAACAATCAAGGACAGCAAAACATAATCATAATAATAAAACTTTAAACCTTGCTTTGAACCATCGCAGGCAGTTGACGTTCATCCCCAATGAGAATAGCATGGCGGAGGCCAGGAAGTTGTAAAGGAATGGTTGATTCACATTCCTTAAGCTGAGCAGCTTCATCTATAACCAGTAGTTCCAGATCAGTCTTTACTTCATGCACTTTAGCAGAGCTTGATACAGTGCAGAAAATCAGACAAGAATTTTGCAGGCAGAATTTTTTTATAGCATTATCGTTTTCAAAATTTGGAACATGGAATTTTTGAGGAAGTGATCTGAGGATAAGAAGGCACTCATTTTTCACAATGCTCAACTCCCTTAAGTGACCAAGTCCGCTTCCTACATTTTTTCTAAAGACTTTCTCTAATAACCCTTTATCAGTAACACTAACAGCACACAACAAAGTTTCAAGAGATTTGAGAAGATCAAGAGCTTTGATCATCTTCTTTACCACTTCTAATGAAATAAAAGAAGTAGGTAAGTGTGTATATAAATTTTCCATAAAAAATGTCAGACGCTTTGAAATGCATTTGAATCTCTTCTGTATGAACTCCACAAATGTCCAAGGATTATCACATTCATTGGCTACCTGTCCTTCATTTTTCTTGTCTTGGGAAGAACTGTCCTCCCTTTGTTTTTCCTCATGCTCTAAGCCCTTTTTATTCCACGAAGGCACCTTCTCTTTCTGTCTTTTCTTGTTTTTGTTTTCATTTAAGGTTTGAGTGATAACTTTCTTCAGATTTTTCTTGCTCTTCTTGTCTTTGGAGGATTGATCATCAACCTCCTTCCCTTGATTCCTATCCATTTCTTTATTTTTAGATTTTCCTTCATTTATATTCTCCTCATGGTCTTCCACTCTTCTATTTTTCAAGTACAAATGATATTGCTGTTTAGGTTCGTTGGGCAAAGTAATCATTGATAGTAAAGTATCTTTCCAACTAGTTGATGAAAGAAGGCATTCATATAGTATAGTAGCTCGGTTATCAAGGAATACGTCAAGAAGGTCATGACGATCGCCAATCTTCATCCGCTCCCCATTTCCAAATAAAAGTATATCTCCAAGCCCATAAGTATCATATTCGGGTGAGTCTGTCACATTCTTTAGAAGCCGCTGGGTCACTTCCAAAACTGCAGTATTCGTCGGGGCACAAGTAAGAGTTCTGCATTTCATTCTAAGTAGATATAATAGTAAATAACCAACTGTCTTGGTTTTCCCAGTTCCCGGAGGACCCCATATTAGTTTGACAGTATTCTGATGATTGCATTTCCTAGTTTCCAAACAGCTAAGAACTGCAGCTTTCTGGGAGTCATTTAAGTCAGAGGAGCAGATTCTGGACCTCACATCTGCATAGGTAGTACTGCAATTGTTTTCAGAAATGCATGAAGTACAAATTTTAGCTACCTACAAGAAGTCAAAAAAAAAAAAAAAAATGTTGCTGAGAATTATTTCAAAAAACATTAATATGCAACACTAAAGTAAACTATGATTAAAATTCTTACAACAGAGTTTGGTTGCAGCACTTTTCCAATGATATCTAAGTTTTTTCCTTCTAGCTGAGAGTTCAATGCTCTCCATATACGGATATTTGTGGTCATGTTTATCAGGCAAATAGCATAAAGAGTTTCCCTCTTCTTGTTCTCTTGTTCTTCAGCCAAGATGGGCTTTGAGGCTAATATTGTAATAATATTGTCGTCTTTCACCTTTTGAACAAAAGCAACAAGAAAGGGTCTGTTGGGTCTGTCTAAATCCTTGTATTTTGGTCTTACATTTGTCAAGGCAATGATGTCTCCAACCATAGGTTCATATCCCCCATTCTTCTGCAATCCACTCTCACTTTTAAGTGTAACACGGTAAAAAAAGTCTTTGGGTGGTTTAAAATTCTTGGTTTGTTTGAATGGCAATATTTCACACCTTGGCGCTAGATGCAGTGTTGACATGCTTGATAACAAGTCAGCATGTATTTCCTCAATAAGTGGATAAGTGAATGAATTCATGTATTCTGCTGTTGAGGAAAATTTAAGTGGGATCTGTCTCACCCGTTAGTGAATCATTTCAGGGTTAGGACTGCAATTTTCATGAGAGGAAAGTTAAGTACGTGTACAAGTGTGATCAACATGATTTGAACATAATTGCAAGGCTCTGTATCTCTGCTAGGAAATGGGAACATAAAGAACTAATATGTAACCACATCCAAATTATTATCAAATTTTGTGCCAGCTGTTCTAAGTATGTAGATAAATCAAATCACAATATAGGAACTCTGTATTTGATGTTATACACTATTTAATCATAACAAGTTCTAGGTTTTCCCAATAGTTGCGTGAGAGATATAAGAAAAGAGAGGGGAAAAAAAGAAGAAAAAACAAATGAACAAACAGGCTTAACCTAAAATGTGAAATTAATGTTACCCCAACTTGACAACATACTTTCTATTGGTATATAAAAAAATAAAAATAAAAATTAATGGTTAATACCCCATTTGGTCAGATGTGATATTCATATATTTTTTGACATTTGGCTAACAAACAAACTTTAATGAAATCGGTAGTGCTCTATAATCTGCATGTGTTACAACTTAATTTATTGCAATGAGGAGGGTGGTGAGAGCTTTATGGTGGACAAACCTGGTTTTTGTAAAGATCTTCATTGCGAACATCTTCGATAGACCAAGAGAGTACCAAATCTACTAAGCATCGACCTGGAACTTCTTTCTTCTTCACCGCAGTCTTCTCCATTCTGTCACTTCCTTCTTCTCTTCTGTATAGTCAGCCAATGGCCAAAATGTCACACACCCTTTAAAAAAAGAGATCATGAAGGTTTGCTTAGCATCGACGGAACCAACTTGGAAGAAAAAGTGAGATTCCTAACATGCTTTTGGCTTATAAGAGTTTCCATTACATTTTCCTTGTAAAGGTCAGAAAAGCATATGGACGTACGCAACATGATTAAAAGAAAAACGTTAGAAAAGAAGAAAAAATAGAAAAAAAGGTGTAATAGAAGACATTGACTTGAAGTCAAATGAAAGTTACCCAAGTGGGAATGCAAAACTAACTTTGCTTCCTGCCTTCTTCCTTAATCCTTGCACAAACGGTATTCGATTCTCTGTCCATACATGCAACTACCATGCAACAGTGCAATACTCTTGTATGGACGTCCCAAATTTTGTAACTAACATATGTTATACACATTTCCACATTCCCACACACATCATAGCCTAGGTACACGCAAATCCAATATAATGCATATATACACACACACACTTATATAAAAAAGAACCTGTTTGTGTCATTACCTAAGCAAACACCATTGATTGCAAATTTTATCGTATTTATTAATAATAATAAAAAAGTTGTATGAACAACCCAATTAGTTAACCTTTTATAACCCAAAAAAAAAAAAAAAAAACTGCACAAAAGAGAGAAATTTACGATGTTGAAAATAAAAGACTAAGACAGAGACTTACAAGGTCTCTTTCTTTGTATGGATGATAGTATGGGGGAGAGGTCTTCTCAATTGCGATATTTTAATTAGGCTAAAACTTATTACACATGTGTAACAAATAGTGCCCTTCTAATTAAGAGAGAAAACAAGCTTGTAGGATGTTGTCGTATGTGCCCCAATAGTGGGGACAGTGGAGCATCTTTTGTTACATTGCAGTGTTGTATTTGAGTTGTGAAGCTTTGTTTTTCATTCATTCAATGGGTGTTAACAAAAATACATCACCGACCTTTTATTTGGTTGGCGGAATCCAGTAGGCATATATTCTTCATATATTTGAAATTTGGTCTCGTTATATTTGATGTAGACATTAAGGCAAGAACGTAATTATCGTACTTATAAAGAAATGGAAATTTTAGGAACACATGCAATTGATGATATCGTTTACTAGATCATTACTTAATTGGATTTTTAGAATCATTTTCCTTTTGTCACTACAAAAAAAAAAAAAAAAAAAAACAGGTCTATAGCTGCATTTTTAAAACACGGTTGTAGCTCCTAAAAACTCGGGTACAAGTCTATTTGAGCTATAGTTGCGTTTTGTAGTGTTGGCATTGCATCATGGTAATAGACTCGACTAGTCTATACCAACGTTTTTAAAAACGGCTATAGAATTTTTTTACCACGTTTTACAAACACTGCTATAGACATATCATTTTGTAACTCTTTAGACTCATTTATGTTTGGTCTTATTCAATAAAATACTTAATTACTTAAAAAATGATTTAGGACTTTTTGAATCATAGATTAGGTTTTCGTATGATCAATCAAGGTGGGCTAAAAGGATTTAGATTTTAGGATTTGTTGATTGCATAATGTTAGGTTCTAAAGATTTAGGATTAAATGTTTAGAGTTCTAATTTGTTTATATTGGCAAACCAAGAACAAAAACATGTCTAGAATAGGTCTTAGACATTGCTCAAGGTGATTCAAGTCAAGTCTCAAGAACATTCAAGATGCAAGAAAAAAAAATTGAAATTCAGTGAAGCTCGACCGATCGAAGAATAAGTTCAACTGATCGAAAATCATAGTAAAGTAGTTTTTGCAAAATTTTAAATTAGGCCCAAGCCCACGAAAATGTTTAGGGTTTCAGTCCAATATTACAAAGTATAAAAGGAAAACCCTAACTACGTTTTGAAGACTCTTAGAAGACTTGTAAGTTACTCCTATGAGATCTGAGAGGTTTTGTACCTTTTAACTCCATAAGTATCTACCGGAACAAGATCTACAATCAAGTGCTTTTGGAATCTAGTTGCTGTTGCAAGATCAACAAGTGGGATCTCAAAGTCATAAGCATGGGAGATTCTGTGCTGCAAATCCAAGAGAGAAGAGTATGTGGATTCGGAACTTGCACGTGGTTGTATCAGTAAGATACTACTGGAGGTAGCAATAGATTTAGGGTTAAATCTTGTTGTAAAAATTTCAATTCTCTATTAGTGAATTTATTTACCTTGAGGATAGCTAGGTCAAATCTTTCCTAGGTTTTTACCTTAAAACGATTTGTTTCATTGGTTTTCCATGGTGATTATATCTTTGTGTTCTTTATTTTTTAGCTGATGTGCATGATATGATCTTTCACTATTTAACCTAGATCTCATAATTAATCTAAGTAATCACTTGGCTAATATATTAGGTTAAACAATCTGTTATAAGGGGTTCAAACAAACAAACACATAATGCATATGGGAAAAATGGGGTATTAGTAGTACTAGTAATGCATGATATTAGAGAATATATCCTTTACGAAGGAAAAGTAAGAACTAGTTTGTGATTGAATGCAATGCAAAGGCAAAAGAATGTATGCAAGTTAGTTACCTTTTATTATTACTAGTCGTTAGTTGCAAACTCATGCGAAAATTAAATAGTGCACATGTTATATTTAAAAGTATTTTTTAATTTTTATAAGTTTTATGTAATAGAACATATAATGTAATAAAAAGATTTAAATTATAATTATAATATTGTTTTATATAGATGGAAAAGAAAAAAAAAATGTACACCATTATTTCAAAGGAACACATATAACATGTTACATTAAGTTTAAATTATTACATAAGTTTAGAATTATAGAATTTTTTTTTCTTTCCAAAATGTAAATATAATGCCTATATTATTAAAAATTGAATTTTAAGTTAATCTTTTGAATATTTATCATTTTTATTGTTTTTTTATCGATCACATCTCTAAAGTCTAATGCCTATTTTGTTGGTATTTTTTAACTAAAAACTAAATAGTATGGCCCTAATAGACTAAAATTTCATACTTTTCAACCCAAAAATTAAGAAAATAAAAAATTTTGAGCTCAAAACCAAAAAATGCAACCTACAAAAAGAATTAGAGTATGGCCCAATCAGTCCAAAATTGACTAAAGTAGACTGAATGGACTAAAGAGGACCAAATGGACCAAATTAGAGTATGGCCCTAATAGACCGAGTTGATTGAATGGACCAAACTAAACCGAAAATTTATGCTAATGTGGCTAAATAAAAGCATAACAACAATAAATACTACGTTTCAGTCTTTATATATTATATAGATATAGATTATATAGATTTGTAAGAGTTATATACTAACTACAGTATTACTAAAAAAATAATTATGAATTTGTTCAAATATGCCTAATCTAGAAAATAAATCTAGAGCTCCTTTATATGAGATATTCAAACATGCCTTTCCTCTGTTGTATTTGTTGTATCCTCAATTTAAATTTTTTTTTTTTAAATCCTTTTTTCCGTGGGTAATGATATATATAAGAGTACATGTGAAAAAAATCTCAAGAATACATACACCAAATTAAGATGATAGCTGAATCTTTCAGGTTCCATAATGTCTGTTTTTTATTTTAAAATTTGGCTAAAATGCAAAACTCACCCTCTAAGTTTCACTATTTTTCATTTCAGTCCTCTAAGTTTGTATTCAGTTATTTCAATCCTTTAAGTTTCAAAACTTCTCAATTCAGTCCTTCCGTTAAACAGTCATCCATTTTCACGTTAACACCCCCAAAACGACACTGTTTTGGATTGATTTTAAATTTTATTTATTTATTTCTTAATTTAAAAAAAAAACGTTAATTAATAAAAAACCAGAAATTAAAAATAAAACAAAACCCCAAAGTTTTTCCATCGAGCAGGGGAGAGAAGGGGATGACAACCAAGAAGTCATAGGAAGGTGAGAGGACGATTGTGAAACAAATTAACAAAGTAGCTTTGGTGAATCGGGGTTTGGAGGCCAACGAAGAGGCGGTCGAGACAGCGGCAGTAGATGCGGTAGATGTCAGAGAGCTAGGAGTCGACTATGTGGGGAGTATGGGTGACGAAGGTTTCGATTTGGTCAAAGTTAAGTGCGACTTTGAAGAGGTCATGGGTGTGTGTCTTGGTTCACTTCGTGGTCGAAAATATTCATAGCCATGGTGGTGAAAATGAAAAAGGAATTCTGGGTTTTGGTTTCCGGAGTGTGAGAGTGAAAATACAGAGTGGTGGGAGAGTATATAGTAGAAAAGGTGCAAACAGAGATGATTGCAAGTGATCTATTAGAATTTGATATGTATAAACTTTGTTAGGATTTTCGTTGTTGACTTACTGGGTATGGAAGCCATTGATGAGAGCTGGGTAGAGACGTTTGGGGTTTGGCCTGTTTGGTTTTATTTATTTAAATTAAGAAATAAATAATTAAATTAAAATTTATAATCAGTTCAAAACGGGTCATTTTCAGGTTGTAAACAGAAAAATGGATGACTATTTAACGGAAGACTGAATTGAAAATTTTTGAAACTTAGAGGACTAAAATGACTGAATGCAAACTTAAAGGACTGAAATAAAAAGTTGTGAAACTTAGAGGGTGAGTTTTGCATTTTTGCCTTAAAATTTTGACAATTTTTTTTTTTAATAATGTTTTTCAGTATCAGATATCCTTTAATTGCTTTCTCTTAATTAAATGAAATCTGATTTTCACTGGCTTCTTTTTCTTGGTTGTCTTTTGCCATTGTGTTCTTTGCAATGAGATTTATTTCAGGTTGAATTACTTCATATTCAGATTGGGGCCATATCAGTGATGCCGTACCTGTTTACGACCGCCTCATCTCTAGTCACCCAGATCACTTCCGTGGTTACTTAGCTAAGGTTCCTCTCTCTCTCTCTCTCGTATTTATGTAATGAATGTACTTGCCAAATAGCTAGCTTGGAATGTTTGTTGATTTAGAAATAATGCTAAAAATTATTTTTTACCAATACACAAGCATATCTCATCAAAATATGCCAATACCAGCTACGACATGTATATTCTAATGAACTGGACTTGCATATAAACTTTATTGGTATTATTCTTCTGCAGGGAATCATTTTGAAAGAAAACGGTAAAGTTGGAGATGCGTAGAGGATGTTTATTCAGGTGAGTATATGAATATTTATTGGCATATGCATGAATATGGAAATGTACGTACACATATATATGTATGCATCTATAATAGTGTCTTTGGAAATGCGTATACGTATATTTATGTACCAACATACAGGGGCGGAGCCAGAGGGGGGCCAGGGGGCACCTGCCCCCCTGAATTCTCCCAAAAGAGTCCTCATATTTTTTTATAAAGCAAACCATACTCCTAACATGGAATAAATAAATAAATAAAATACACATTTTTATTTGAGAAAGTTTAAAAATGCAACAAATTTTCACAATATTTTCACAACACTCTTATTTTTAGTTGAGATGCATCTCAAAATAAATATTTTTTATTTTTATTTTGACTAATGATATACTGATATTTTTATTTATTGTAAAAATATTATGAGATTTTGTGGTGTTACTCAAACAACTCCTCCACTTTAAATAATGAGCCCGACACAAAATAAATACCACTGCCACCAAGCCTGTTTAGACTTTTGACCAATTTGGCAATTTCAATCCTTTTTCTTTTTACTTATCCAAATTTCTTTTCTTTCATTTCAGTTTAACCACGTGGAACTCAAACTTTACACAAAATAATAATAATAATAATAATAATAATAATAATAATAATTGTAGGGACCGGGTTTGAGCACTTCTGCTATTGAGAGAGTGGACTCAAGCCCGGTTAGCCCGGTACAATGAATTTGTAGAGAGTGGGTCAAAGAACTAGGCCCTAACAAGCGGGTAACGTGCAGTGTAGTGTTCGTTGGGGGCTGGCCGACCGAAGTTATTCTCCAAAATCTTGTCCTCGGCACCGGTCCGAGGAGCTTGGTGATGGCCATGCTCTTAGGGGCTTCTCCGGGGAAAAATCCCCCCTGATCCTTTCTTCTCTCCCTATATATATAGTCCCCTCTTTTTACCTCCTTCCACTTGTTGATCATCCGTGCATCTTTTTCTGACCGTCCGTCTCATCAGCCACTTTCCCAATGCTCCTGTGAGTTGCAGGAACCAAGGCAGTCCTATCCAGCGATCACATCTCTATCAATGCGGCTGTGGGGTTAGGTGAGCGCATTTAGTGTGGAGATGACAGCTCATCCCGAACGTGCTCCCCTGCCATGCTGTTATGGCTGACATGTCAATCTCGGTTTGCCGAGGACATGATCTTCCTCAGCAGGATTCTTGACTGTTCAGACCTTCACGCTCCTTCCTCGGGCTCATCTGCCTCCTCGGCATGGGCCCTGGGCCAAATACAAGGTGGGCCGGGGTTGCCAGATTATTTGGCCCCACAATAGCCTCTCAAAATCCTGCTATCCGGATCCTCAGGTGGGGAGGAGGATTTTGATGTCCTCGGGCCTCCGTCATAACTCACCCTACCGTGGCCTTCGTCAGCGTTGGAGTCTTTCCGTCTGCCCAACACACGTTTCTGGCGCCTTGATATACGGTGCGCACCCGCATTAAACGCCCGCATTAAATTCTGGCGGCTCCATACTCCCCACGTTCAACGGTGTGATGCTAATCGGTCGGTGGGGATTTCCTGCCTTTATGAGCGGGAAACTTCGCCTGATTATCTTTAACCGAGAGTATAAATGCTTGTTTGAACCGATTTGCCTCCTCACTTGTGCACTCGAGAACCCTCTGAATCCGGTCAAATCTCTACATCAACCAGCGCTCCTTTCCAGCATAAAAAGCCTGTCCGAGGAGGTTTTCCTCATTCCTGTAAGTCTTCTTCTCTCTGTAGCACAGAATTTTCTCCGATTCCTTTCTTCCCTTCGCTCTTTCTCGAGTCCTTTAGTCGTTGTTGGGGATGGGTAAATTTAAGAAATTAGTTGAGTCGGAGGAGGCGATGGAGAAATTCGTCACTGATCACGGGATACCCCGTAATGTGGGCTTGAGGTACTGTGCGGAAGGGGAATGGTATCTTAAGAGAAACGAGGGTGAAGTTGTGATTCCTATAATTGTCTTCCTAGAGGGAGGCATGAGAATCCCAATGGGTCCGGTGACGAGCGGCTACCTTAGGCATTTTAGGTTAGCTCCCACCCAGTGCGCTGTCAATATGTTCAGGATACTAGGGTGCGTAGACACCTTGAATGAGAAGTTGGGGTTGAGGTTAACCCACCATGATGTCAACTGGTGCTATAACCTCCAACACTTGAAGGGCAAGACGTACTATATGAAAACGAGGGACGATAGGGTTCGTCTAATCCAATGTCTCCCCGACTCTAGCAAGGGGTTGAACCTTGATTTTCTCATCGTGTCAGGGGAATGGCACGATGGTCTCCACTGTCTGACAATAGAGGGAGAGCCAAGTAGGGTACTTGGAGTAGGAGAGGGTCTAGCTCTTTTCTCTTTGCTTTGTTGTAAACCTGTTTTGTTCGGCTGATGATAGGAGTTTGTTTTTCTCTCTACAAATCCGCAAGCCTTCACGCGCCATTTTAGCCTGGTCAACAAGGAAGACCTGCAATCCGTTCTTAGGGCAGAGATTTTTTTGAACGAGGCCGATAACCAAGTCAGGGCTGCTCACAAGATCCTCGGGTACGACACGACCCAGGTGTTTCCGGTCCCGAAGCACGTGATCAGAGCTCGTGATCCTCGGCTCAGACAAATCACTGTGATGGAGCACGGGTTTTCATTTTCTGAGGGGTCATCCATCCCAGAGGGCATCCCGTTGGCTGGTTCCTCCTCATCCCATCAAGCTGAGGAGGCCGAGGGAGAGGATTTGGAAAGAGAGAGAGAGGTGGTGGATCTAAGTTCGTCCGAGGACGAATTTGCTGCGTTCGACCAGGCCTATCTGTCCGAGGATCCCTTTGGTGATTTGGGGGATCCCTACTTGTCCGAAGCCGATCTTCAACCTCCAAGGGTTAGTACTCAGGTTGAGATGGGTTCCAGGAGACAGCCCCAAACCAACTTGCTGGACTTGCTCGAGGGCAAGACGGGGAAGGGCGCACCGAGGGAGAAGCAACCCGAGCCCCCTTCGTCTAGGCCCAAGCTTCCTCCTGCCCCACCTAAGCCTTTACCTGCACAGACCAGGTCATCCACCATTCCGCTCGTCCCGGATCCTCGGCTCAAGTCCTCTGATCCGAAGAAGAAGAGGTCTTCTAGGGACAAAGAGCCAGTGGATGGGGGAAAGGCTCGTTCCTCCCAGGAAGAAGGTGAAGCCCGCCGACCCTCTAAGCAGCTGAGGACTAGTGGTCAGGACAAAGGGAAAGAGGTTGTCCAGGCGTCCGAACCCCAGGCCTGGCTGCCCGCTCCCATGCTTCACGGGAAGCCCCTGATGGACGATGCCACTCTCAGGGACTTCCGAGGGGGTGAGGGGGCTCACGTGGCCGATGCCTTGGAGAGGTCCCTCATCCTTCCCGTCGATATGGCTGAGTTGGGGGGCATGAGGAGGCAAGAAGTAGCCCGCAACCTCAAGAGGTACCTGGGCATGGTAAGCCTTCTGAAACTTGTTCTTTCGTTTGAATTTCATTGCTTAGTACTTACCATACAGTGCTTTAGTTTCGGTTTGCAGGCTATCCGGGTAGCCTTTAGGCTAGACGAGGAGGCCGATAACCAGGGCAAGGCTCTGGATGAGGAGTGCCATAAGTACCTGAGTGCTGCGAGCATTCTCAAGAAATCTGAGGCGGATCTCAAGAAGGCCGTGGAGGGCTTGGAGGAGATGACGAGGGCTAGAGATAAGGCAGCATCTGACCTAGCCGGAGCCCTGAAGCATGCCAAGGACCAGTCAGGGCGCTTGCAGGATGTTGAGGGTCAGTTGCGGGTTGCCTAAGAGGGTATTGTCGACCTCAAGAAGAAACTGGCTGAGGTTGTGGCGGCGAGAGGTGCTGCCGAGTACGCCAGGGATGAGGCCGTGAGGGCTAAAGATGAAGCCATGTTTGCAAGGGTAGATGTTGAGCGCTCTGTAGAGTAAGCGGAGGAAGAGGCCTTTGCAGAGGGGGTGACTAAGACTGAGGCTGCCCTTAAGGCTCAAATTCCTGAAGTGTGCAGGCGCTTCTGCTCCGAGACTTGGGAAGAGGCCCTTAACCAAGCGGGGGTCGAGGCCTCGTCTGACCTTAAGAGGGCCGAGAGGGTCTATTACCCTTCTGCTATCCGAGAGGTTGCCTCCGTTGCTCCCGAGACTGGCTCCGCTTTACAAGCGACAGATGAGGGCCAGACCAATACTGCCGAGGACTCAACTCCAGCTGATAAGCCTGTTGATGGGGCAGAAGCTGATAGTCGAGAGGTGCCCCAGGATGTGGTGAAGCCTCCTGCTGACTCCAAAGCCACACTCGTCGCCCCCCAGATCCTTCTTGCTGAGGAAGGCCCCTCGGGAGTAGCCCTTCCGACCCAGAGTCCCGAGGTACCAGTAGAAGCCCCCTAGCAGACTCCTCAGGACAAGCTGTCTACCGAGTTGGGGGAGTAGGCCACCTTGTCGGGCTATCCCATTCTTACGGCCTGGGCCATTCTGATTTTGCTGTTGTTTGTTTCGTTTTTTTTTTTTTTTTTTTTTTTTTTTTTTTTTTTCCGCCTTTTGTCTTAGTGACATTGTAACAAGACTATGTACTTTCCCTTTTATAATATATTCAGTTGCTTGTTTTTGGTTCCTCGGATGATGTTTCTTTTTACTTGTTGTACTTGAATGTTTTGTTCAACATCTTAGTTGCGTCTGGGACTTAGCCTCGTGGAGTAATTTGCTTTCCCACAAGCTTGAGTCTGAGAATCATGCCACTCCTTGGTTCTATCTGATGCTTTTGTTCTCCTGTAGGTAGCTAGTTTTCCCCTTAGGCTTGAGTCCTTGGACCATGCAAGACCTAGGTTCAGTCTAGTACCCAGGTACTCCTTGTTGTGGTTAGTTTCCCCAGAGGCTTGAGTCCGAGGACCATGCAAGACCTTGGTTCAGTCTAACGCTTATTTTCTTCTGTAAGTAGCTAGTTTCCCCGTAGGTTTGAGTCCTTGGACCATGCAAGACCTAGGTTTAGTCTAGTACCCAGGTACTCCTTGCTGTGGTTAGTTTCCCCAGAGGCTTGAGTCCGAGGACCATGCAAGGCCTTGGTTCAGTCTAACGCTTGTTTTCTTCTATAAGTAGCTAGTTTCCCCGTAGGTTTGAGTCCTTGGACCATGCAAGACCTAGGTTCAGCCTAGTACCCAGGTACTCCTTGCTGTGGTTAGTTTCCCCAGAGGCTTGAGTCCGAGGACCATGCAAGGCCCTGGTTTAATCTAATGCTTGTTTTCTTCTGTAAGTAGCTAGTTTCCCCATAAGTTTGAGTCCTTGGACCATGCAAGACCTAGGTTTAGTCTAGTACCCAGGTACTCCTTACTGTGGTTAGTTTCCCCAGAGGCTTGAGTCCGAGGACCATGCAAGGCCTTGGTTCAGTCTAACACTTGTTTTCTTCTGTAAGTAGCTAGTTTCCCCATAGTTTTGAGTCCTTGGACCATGCAAGACCTAGGTTCAGTCTAGTACCCAGGTACTCCTTGTTATGGTTAGTTTCCTCAGAGGCTTGAGTCTGAGGACCATGCAAGACCTTGGTTCAGTCTAACGCTTGTTTTCTTCTGTAAGTAGCTAGTTTCCCCGTAGGTTTGAGTCCTTGGACTATGCAAGACCTAGGTTCAGTCTAGTACCCAGGTGTTCTTCTGTAAGTAACTAGTTTCGCCGCAGGTTTGAGTCCTTGGACCATGCAAAACCTAGGTTCAGTCTAGTACCCAGGTATTCTTCTGTAAGTAACTAGTTTCGCCGCAGGTTTGGGTCCGAGGACTGCGGGAGACCCTGGCTCAGTCTAGTACCCAGGTGTTCTTCGCTGTGGTTAGTTTCTCCAAAGGCTTGAGTCCGAGGACCATGCAAGGCCTTGGTTCAGTCTAACGCTTGTTTTCTTCTGTAAGTAACTAATTTCCCCGTAGGTTTGAGTCCTTGGACCATGCAAGACCTAGGTTCAGTCTAGTACCCAGGTGCTCCTTGCTGTGGTTAGTTTCCCCAGAGGCTTGAGTCCGAGGACCATGCAAGGCCTTGGTTCAGTCTAACGCTTGTTTTCTTCTGTAAGTAGCTAGTTTCCCCATAGATTTGAGTCCTTGGACCATGCAAGACCTAGGTTCAGTCTAGTACCCAGGCGTTCTTCTGTAAGTAACTAGTTTCGCCGCAGGTTTGGGTCCGAGGACCGCGGGAGACCCTGGCTCAGTCTAGTACCCAGGTGTTCTTCTGTAAGTAACTAGTTTCGCCGCAGGTTTGGGTCCGAGGACCGCGGGAGACCCTGGCTCAGTCTAGTACCTAGGTGTTCTTCTGTAAGTGACTAGTTTTGCCTCAGGTTTGGGTCTGAGGACCGTGGAAGACCTTAGCTCAGTCTAGTACCCAGGTACTCATCGCTGTGGTTAGTTTTCCCAGAGGCTTGGGTCCGAGGACCATGCAAGGCCTTGGTTCAGTCTAACGCTTGTTTTCTTCTGTAAGTAGCTAGTTTCTCCTTAGGTTTGAGTCCTTGGACCATGCAAGACCTAGGTTCAGTCTAGTACCCAGGTACTCCTTGCTTAGAGTGAATGGATTTGCCCTCATCGTCGGGGGGTTTGTTTTTTGCGTGATGGCAGCCTCGGCCTTGCTTCGCCGAGGATGGGCTTTTCATCAGACTGGACCCCTAACCCTGCGCTGCCCTGGGCAGGGGTGGCTCAGGCTTCTACCCTTACGCGTGGCAGCAGCCCACTCTTCGCTCTAACTCTCCGCCTTCTTGGATTACGAGGAGTCCCCTGACTGTTCGAGTTCTGCGCTTGACGCTTCGGTGTGCGAGATGCGCCCTCATTAATATCCTCGTGGATTAATGCAGATCCAGCGGCTATAGGCTTCTTTGGAATTCGGTCAGAATTAATGTCGTTGATGACTCTTTCTTCGAGTTCTGGATGGACCAATTCCCATTAACCTCTGCCCTCTATATATAAGGCTTTTTGGGGGAATCGTCCTTCCACACTTCACGAATCCTCTAGTCAAATAGGAAGCATGACTCTCCCACCCCCTAAGCCCCTTCGATGACCTCACCAGTATTGCGATCAGAGCTTGGCGGAATGGGACGGCCCTGGATGAGGGCGGAGGCAAGCAAGCTCAGGGTTCCTCTCCCTCGGTTGAGGACCACTGCGGTTGTGGTCCGCGTCAGACCTCCGGCGCGGCGAGGTTTGGGCGTCATGCTGGTGGTATCGTGCTTGGTGGTTAGGAGGGAGGTCCATGAAGCACATAACGTCTTTCTCTGGTGCGCGTCCATGCCTGCCCTTCAGGCCGGTGGTGCCTCGTTCCCAGCTTATCTGCCGGTGGAGGCTTGCAAGATTACGTCATGCTTGGTGCCCGAGTGTTGCCGTCTCCAATGTTCAAGCATTGTGAGGCTGGAGGAGCATCAAGAGAACATCATGGGGCGGGGCCATCCAGTGCCCTTGCATCTGCTCCTCTCTTCTTGTTGGTACCATCCATACCGGCCCGGGGGTTGCTGGTGGCTTTGAAGCAAGCCTGCCTCAGCCCCTTTTCTTTTAGGGTTAGCTTTAGGACGAGTCCGTCTGGGCCTCTGTTTGTATAGTTAGCTTTAAAACAAGCCTGTCTGAACCTCTGTTTGTATCTTGTATTTCCTTTTCATCTAATAAAATGTTGCAATATTTGTTCTCTTTTTGCTTTCTTTGAATCTTCTACTTTTCTGCAGTCATTTTTTTTTTGCAAATGCGCCATCGTTAACCTTCCACGAACTAGCCATCTAGGAATGACTGTCCGTTGCGCCTGCTAGTACACAAGTTCTCCCCACAGACGGCGCCAATTGTAGGGACCGGGTTTGAGCACTTCTGCTATTGAGAGAGTGGACTCAAGCCCGGTTAGCCCGGTACAATGAATTTGTAGAGAGTGGGTCAAAGAACTAGGCCCTAACAAGCGGGCAACGTGCAATGTAGTGTTCGTTGGGGGCTGGCCGACCGAAGTTATTCTCCAAAATCTTGTCCTCGGCGCCGGTCTGAGGAGCTTGGTGATGGCCATGCTCTTAGGGGCTCCTCCGGGGAAAAATCCCCCCCTGATCCTTTCTTCTCTCCCTATATATATAGTCCCCTCTTTTTACCTCCTTCTTCCACTTGTTGATCATCCGTGCATCTTTTTCTGACCGTCCGTCTCATCAGCCACTTTCTCAGTGCTCCTGTGAGTTGCAAGAACCAAGGCAGTCCTGTCCAGCGGTCACATCTCCATCAATGCAGCTGTGGGGTTAGGTGAGCGCATTTAGTGTGGAGATGACAGCTCATCCCGGACGTGCTCCCCCGCCATGCTGTTATGGCTGACATGTCGGTCTCGGTTTGCCGAGGACAGGATCGTCCTCGACAGGATTCTTGGCTGTTCAAACCTTCACGCTCCTTCCTCGGGCTCATCTTCCTCCTCGGCATGGGCCCTGGGCCGAATACAAGGTGGGCCGGGGTTGCCAGATTATTAGGCCCCACAATAATAATAATAACTTTTATGGCACTAAAGCAGTAAAGCATCCATTATTTATTTCTCCTTCATTTCTTGCATTTTCATAGTTTCAAAATTTGATTTTTATCATAAATCCAAAATTTAAATAATTAGAAGAATAGAGAAAGAAAAGTTGAAATTTATTTTGAGGAATCAAATTAAATGTCTAAACTTAATGTTTATAGATTAATCTCTTACTTTGATGATTGATCGTCAGGAATGTTTTACAATTGTTTATTTATTTTACAATTATTTAAATTTTAATAAATTTTGTATGACAATTATTGTTGTTTATAATTTTATTATTAATATCGATTAATTATTTTAGGCTCTTTTTTAATTATTTTTTAATCTTGCCCCCCTAAACAGAAATCTTGGCTCTGCCACTGCCACTGCCAATATACATATAATCATGTATTCATGTATGTGTCTATGTTCATATGGGCATTATTCTACCTCAATCGCACAAGTAATACCAGCAAGCTACAATAGGCACTACAGCTTTCTAAGTTTTGTGGATATATTCTTTTCTTTTCTTTTCTTTCTTTATTAATGTTATGGTTGTTTTTGTTATGTAATTGTGGGTCCATGCTCACTATTTTCCATATCTAACGGAGTAATGGTAAAAGAGTTGAGGTGATTATGCCTTATGTTGACAGGTAATGAGCATGCCTACGCATGTATATTTTCTATTCTAGTCGGTTTTTTTTTTTTTTTTTTTTTAACTCTCTTCTTTTGAACTAACCCGGGAGGGCTTAGAGTTTAGAGCAACTCTTGAAGTGTTGGATTTTCCTAATTCGCAACTAATATATTTTTAAGGGACTTTGATATAATAATTGTATCTCAAATGCAAGGCCTCACGACTTTTGACTCCTCTTTGTATTAGCGAGGTTGATTGGGTACAATTTGAAGTTTAAAACCATGGATCTCTTGGGGAAGGGGTCACCTCGTTCTGTATCTTTTTATGTAATTGCAATGATTATCATGCTTGAGTAGAACCTTGGCACTTATATATTGTCTATATAGTATGTACACACATATCCACACGTCAGGGATGTAAGCTAGTATCTATGGCTTATGTGCAGGCACGGTTCTTTGCACCAGAGAAAGCTAAGGCACTTGTAGGTCGATACTCAAGACAGTAACTGCTATTGTTACTGCCTGTCAAGACAGTAACTGCTTTTGTTACTTCCTGTTTTTGTGCATGGTTCGTTTATAACTTAATCTTGATGTTGTTCCATTTCAACTTTTGGACTACGTATATAGGTCCATAATTTTCAAAGGTTAATTTAGTTCAGTGTCTCTAGATTGTATGTATATGTATAAGGATTGGCTGATAAGGATAAGGCCATTACCCTGATTTTCCATATGTAATTTACAAAATTAAATATATCAATAGAATACGAAATTTATTTGTTATTATGATGAGGATCGAAAGAACTGAAAGATGAACATTATGTTAGGACCAGCTCTTTATTTATTTATTTTCCTTGTGCTAACCATCAGAGCTATTTCAAGCCAGTCTTCCTAAAATTAATGATGCTTTGCATGTAGCTCGGCATCACATATTTTGATTGCATAAATGCCTCTTAAAGAATTAATGCCAGAAATTTACTTAAGTTTATGACAAATGTGCCAAAAACTTAAAAACAAGGAAATAGAGGGCTTTGCTGGATACATGTGGGAAATATTACCAAAATAAGCCAGTGAAATATTTCCTCACTATTGTGCTCCAGTCTCAAGTCAACATTCTTAGGCCTTTTAGGAAGGGGATTGACAATGGTACTTAGGCCTAAGCCTCTGCAATTCGCAGTAGTTATCTAATGTATCATGAAGCATCTCTCTTGCAGTGTGGGTTCCATAGCTGTGGGATTTACACATTGTGAGAGAAATGATGTATATATTGAATGCATGACATGTGTTCTCTAACATAGAATTTTGCCTTGTCTAGTTTGTTTCTATGTAAGAATTACATGATCTAGCATTTCCAACTCTTTCACTCCGGACATGGATAAATGGATTCATAAATCATCTCTCATTATTCTGTTTAGCAATGATCAGTAAGAGATAAAAAAGGACAAGGATTCTCCACCTGTGATTTGTAGTATGTAAATAGAATCTCCTGCTAAATTCTCCATTTGTAATTTCAGGGTTAGGTAATTACATACATATCTTTTATCAAAGTCATCAACAAAGCGAATTTCACAATTTCTCATTTGTGATTGGATATAATAACAACCAACTGAAACTTCCTGAATAATTCACACCATTTTTACATTATGCTTGAACATGTTGTTTTGTTTTTTTCCCCCTCTCAAAGGCACTCGTCTTGTAACAACTGTACCTGATTACTCAACCGCTAGTAAGAGTTTTGTGCACTAGATATTACATGTATCTTTGCAAACTAAGAAACCTTGTAATAAGTAAGAGAGTGCATAAGCTATTTTGTGTCCTTGTGTACAGCAACTCCTCCTACAAAACCATTCTTGCAGCTTCTCTAGAGGTCTCCACTGTCTGAAAGTCTTGGAATTGCAGAGGACATGTCAACAATGAGGGGAGTCTTAGAAAGCATGCATATTAAGCAGACAAAACCAACTCATAGATTTTAGCATACTCTAGGGTTGCATTTGGATTTGAGGATTTAAAATCAATAGATTAGAAAAAAAAATACCAGTATAAATGATTTATTATGAATTTTAACAATATGATTAGATTTGAATTTTGAGGATTTTGATCCAATAAAAACACTTGTGTTATGAATTTGAAATGACATCTTACACTTAATCATTTTAAATCTACATATTGATCAGACAAATCTACTTATTAGTATTTTAGGTCTAATCATTTCAAATTTTCATATAAAAGACTATTTCATTATGTAAGTAGAAGGGGGGAAAAGAAGAAGAAGAAAAAGAAAAAAAGGTGCATGGACTGTAGTTAAAATGGATAGAACTTGTCTAATATGTTAGAAACGTTTCGGGTTGGTGATGAATGTATAACCTTCGTTTTAGTTCAAATTTTAATATGAACAATTGACTCAAGTCAATATCAGGTAAAAATAAAGATAGCTTCAGAATTAAAATACTCAAATTCTATCACCAGTAAGAAGGTAAACGTACCTGATTAGTCATCCGACAGCTTTCTTACCCATTTATTTGTAACAACACTTCTCCCAGTTGTGTGCTTTGAATTAATTCTGAAAATCATTGATTGGAAAAACAAACAGTAAGGAAAAAAAAACCATGACTTATCTCATGATTCTGATGGGAGTTCAGATTGTGTCACAAATTAGGAACAATATATATAAGGACAAAGCTGTTAAGAAAATAAATTGGAAAAACTACACCAATTTCCCTTGTGAATAATGACCCCTAAAGTTTCGTTAAAATGACAGTCCAGGTTTGACCATGGTTCATACCAAGTCAAAGGAAAGAAATAATATTTATCAGGACATAATTTCAAGTTCTCTGTAGGGATTTCTTCAAGCATGTGGGTCACATTATATGCAGTATTATGATTTTTGCAAAGCAAAATATGCTAGTCACCTAAAGCAAAGCAGAACATGCTGTTGCTGTATTTAATTAATACCATACTGCAACAGCATGGATAACTCCCATTTGACAATCTAAGTTCATATTTAAATTGAATAAAAACTAAAAACTTCCCTAAGCTCTTCTTTTAGAGCTATTCAAAAGTAGACAAATTAATTAGTTGGATAATTACTGGTGTTACTCACACATTTGTTGTAGATGATGATTCTGACTCATCCCTCAGACTGAGTGAAGCTAATGGTTCCGAAAGGGACAATACAGGATCAGCTTCGGGACAACTACTTGAGTTGACTGGCCATCTCATTGGAACAACTAAACACCTGTAGCAAATAGAATGGTGTTAGGTCTCCATGAAGGAAATCTTGTTATTATATATATATATATATATATATATATATTAAAAAAAAATCAACTTCCTTTCCCCCACCCTGCAGGCTTAAGTTAAGTCACATCTTCTGGAACAATTCCCTAGCCTAAATAGTGATTTATGTCAATCTAGTTGCCCATTTGGTATAGTTTAATTACAGCTTTTTGAAAATAAGATTGTTTAAATAAATTGTACATAAAAAAAGAAAAAAAAAAGTGAAGTTCAAAAAGCTATACTGTAAAAAAGCACAGTTTGAAAAAGTTTTACCAAACAGGTACTAGATCCTCTCTCTCTCTCTCTCTCTCTCTCTCTCTCTCTAGATATGTATATATGTGTGTGTATATGCATTAATAGTCTAATTGGGAGATTCCTTTGGCTAAGTTCACTTGATTAAATGCTTTATCGTAAGGTATATTGTATCATGTTGTTTCCAACCAGAAAATTTAATTAAAAACTCAACCATAATACTAGCCGTCTTTGTTGCCCTGGTGGTTAGTCATATGTGTTGCTGTTAATCCCATTGTCGAATGTTCAAAGATGGTAGAGAGAAAAAGAAAGCACTTCCCCAATTTAGCTTCAAAAATGACATTTTTAACAATCAAGGACAAAATTGAATAGCAGTTAGTTGATAAGAATGAATTAAGACAGGATGCATACCCACTGAGGCTTTTGTGTTTGCAGTGATTTATCTTTTCCAAAGTATAATTCTCAAATAGGACATCAAGTTGATTTGCTAGTTTTGGCATTTCAGATAATGGCAAAATGTCCCAGACCTTCAGAATTTGAATGTAGTTCGAATTTTCCTTGAGAATGTCTATAGTCCAAACTAGATGCAGCAACCCTTTGACCTTGTACTGCTCTAATAATTGGGAAGAAGCTCCATGATGGACATAGAGATTTTCCTTGCTTTGAGGTTGACGCCAACCATTTGCAAGATTTTCCAATAAAGTAAGTACTTTTGTACAAGTCTCAGCATCTTTAAGTCTTGACATAGATTTCAAAAAATCTTTGCTGAAAGAGACCTATATCAGACAATAAAATGAGGGTCAACCAATTAATGTTTGAAACTGATGACAACACATCTTTACAAGTTAATGTATCATTACAACTATTAGAAGAAAAAAAAATCAGCATACCATCCATCTAGCTTTTCTGAACAGAAAAGAATCCATGTTGAGTAAAATGTGCATTTGGTTACATCCAACCAAGGCAACTGTAATAGCCTGAGCCAAACCCTTGTCTTCATGGGCATTGTAGAAGCACCTCCGTTTCTTGGCATCAATGACTAATTCCTTCCAAATAGTGTTCCTTTTAGTTAAAGTTGCTTCATTTCCCAATATCCAAAGGCAATACCTGCAAAGTGAGACCATGCCTATTAATTGCAAAACCACTAGAGCCTCAAAACATGTTTTCTCTGCACCATAGTGAAGTCTATACTTTATACATTATCTGTTACCTGGCACGAGTTAAAGCAACATTTGTTCTTTGATGATTTTTAAGAAAACCAACTATTCCATTCTTATTACATCTGACAGTAGAGATAATTATCACATCCTCCTCACCACCCTGGAATCCATCAACAGAGCGAACACAAATGGAGAAGTCATCATTAGGATCTGCACTGTAGTTTTTCACCTTCTCTCCAATTGCAAGGACTTGAGCCTTGTATGGTGAGATGATACCAACTCTAACCTTCTTCTTTCTGCGAACTGATTCTTTAGGAGTGAAAGGAGAAACAAAAGAAATTGAGATTTATGGAACACAATTACTTATTGATGATCGAGATAACCAAAACTAACCTTCCTAGCAAAACATTTTTCCAAAATTGAGACTAGGGTTATTTGCTATTTTATACATACCTTTGCAAAGGCTTGAAACTATCTCAGATGCCACAGCTGCCTCAACCATATTTTGCAGGCTATGGCTGTTATCGAGTTCCTCTTTTCCATGTGCTACATTTATAAAAGAGTAGGAGCCATACATCTTCCCCTGAAGGAAACGCCTCTCATAGCTTTTTCCTTTGACATTGTGGCCATCCAAAATATGATTTTCATAGAACATCCTATTTGGGAATAAGCTTATGGATGGATGCATCCTATACTGGACATTTAGAATGTGTTTCTTGTGTCCTATCAATATCAGCCTCTGGAACAAACTTCTTCCAAATTCAGCTTCCTCAGATATCTAGTAATAAAAAAATTTAAGGATGTTACATTGATAATTCAAAACAAGAACAGAACAAGAAAATAACCATAATCCATAATAATAAAACTTTAAACCTTGCTTTTAACCATCGCAGGCAGTTGACGTTCATCCCCAATGAGAATAGCATGGCGGAGGCCAGGAAGTTGTAAAGGAATGGTTGATTCACATTCCTTAAGCTGAGCAGCTTCATCTATAACCAGTAGTTCCAGATCAGTCTTTACTTCATGAACTTTAGCAGAGCTTGATGCAGTGCAGAAAATCAGACAAGAATTTTGCAAGCAGAATTTTTTTATAGCATCCTCGTCTTTAAATTTTGGAACATGGAATTTTTGAGGAAGTGATCTGAGGATAAGAAGGCACTCATTTCTCACAATACTCAATTCCCTTAAGTGACCAAGTCCGCTTCCTACATTTTTTCTGAAGACTTTCTCTAATAACCCTTTATCAGTAACACTAATAGCACACAACAAAGTTTCAAGAGATTTGAGAAGATCAAGAGCTTTGATCATCTTCTTTACCACTTCTAATGAAATAAAAGAAGTAGGTAGGTGTGTATATAAATTTTCCATAAAAAATGTCAGACGCTTTGAAATGCAGTTGAATCTCTTCTGTACAAATTCCTCAAATGTCAAAGGGTTATCACATTCATTGGCTACCTGTCCTTTATTTTTCTTTTCTTGGGAAGAACTATCCTCCCTTTGTTTTTCCTCATGCTCTAAGCCCTTTTCTTTCCACGAAGGCACCTTCTCCTTCTGTTTTTTCTTGTTTTTATTTTCATTTAAGGTTTGGATGATAACTTTCTTTAGATTTTTCTTGCTCTTCTTGTCTTTGGCGGATTGATCATGAATCTCCTTCCCTTGATTTCTATCTATCCCTTTATTTTTAGATTTTCCTTCATTTATATTCTCCTCATGGTCTTCCACTCTTCTATTTTTCAGGTACAATTGATATTGCTGTTTAGGTTCGTTGAGCAAAGTAATCATTGATAGTAAAGTATCTTTCCAACCAGTTGATGAAAGAAGGCATTCATATAGTATAGTAACTCGGTTATCAAGGAATACATCAAGAAGGTCATGACGATCACCAATCTTCATCCGCTCCCCATTTCCAAATAAAAGTATATCTCCAAGCCCATAAGTATCATATTCAAGTGAGTCTGTCACATTCTTTAGAAGCCGCTGGGTCACTTCCAAAACTGCAGTATTCGTCGGGGCACAAGTAAGAGTTCTGCATTTCATTCTAAGTAGACAGAATAGTAAACAACCAACTGTCTTGGTTTTCCCCGTTCCTGGAGGACCCCATATTAGTTTGATGGTATTCTGATGATTGCATTTCCTAGTTTCCAAACAGCTAAGAACTGCATCTTTCTGGGAGTCATTTAAATCAGAAGAGCAGATTCTGGACCTCACATCTGCATAGGTAGTACTGCAATTGTTTGTAGAAATGCACGAAGTACAAATTTTAGCTTCCTACAAGGAATTTAAAATAAATAAAAAAAGTTGCTGAGGATTATTTCCAAAAACATTAAATATGCAACACTAAAGTAAACTATGGTTAAAATTCTTACAACAGAGTTTGGTTGCAGCACTTTGCCAATGATATCTGAGTTTTTCCCTTTTAGCTGAGTGTTCAATGCTCTCCATATACGGATATTTGTGGTCATGTTTATCAGGAAAATAGCATAAAGAGTTTCCCTCTTCTTGTTCTCTTGTTCTTCAACCAAGATGGGCTTTGAGGCTAATATTGTAAGAAATCTGTTGTCTTTTACACTTTTAATATAAGCAACAAGAAAGGGTCTGTTGGGTCTATCTAAATCCTTAACGTATTTTGGTCTTACATTTGTCAAGGCAATGATGTCTCCACCCATAGGTTCATATCCCCCATTCTTCTGCAATCCACTCACACTTTTAAGTGTAACATGGTAAAAAAAGTCTTTGGGTTGTTTAAAATTTTTGGCTTTTTTGAATGACAATATTACACACCTAGGCGCTAGAGGCAGTGTTGACATGCTTGATAACAAGTCATCGCGTGTTTCCTCAATAAGTGGATAAGTGAATGAATTCATGTATTCTTTTGTTGAGGAAAATGTTTGCGGGATCAGTCTCACCTGTTAGTGAGTCATTTCAAGGTTAGGACTACAATTTTCATGAGAGGAAAGTTAAGTACATGTACAGGTGTGATCAACATGATCTGAACATAATTGCAAGGCTATATCTCTGCAAGGAAATGGGAACATAAAGAAATAATATGTAACCGCATCCAAATTATTATAAAATTTTGTGCCAGGTCTAAGTATGCAAACAAATAAAATCACAATATAGGAATTCTGTGCCATGGCTAAAAATTTGATATCATACACTATTCAATCATAACAAGTTCGAGGTTTTCCCAATAGTTGCATGAGAGGATATAAGAAAGAAGAGGGGAAAAAAGGGAAGAAAAAACAAATGAACAAACAGACTTAACCTACAAATGTGAAATTATTGTTTCCCCAACTTGACAACATATACTTTCTATTGGTAGATTAAAAAAGAAAATAACAAAAAAAAAAATAATGATTAATACCCCCATTTGGTCAGATGTGATATCCATCTTGTTATCCTCATATATTTTTTGACATTTGGCTAACAAACAAACTTTAATGAAATCAATAGTGTACTCTATAATCTGCAGGCGTTACAACTTAATTTCTTATAATAAGGAGGGTGGTGAGAGTTTTGATGGTGGACAAACCTGGTTTTGGTAAAGATCCTCATTGAGAACATCTTCCATAGACCAAGAGAATACCAAATCTATTAAGCCTCGACCTGCAGGAAATTCTCTCTTCTTCTCCGCAGTCTTCTCCATTCTGTCAGTACCTTCTTCTCTTCTGTAAAGTCAGTCAATGGCCAAAATGTCACACACACCCTTCAAAAATAGAGATCATGAAGGTTAGCTTAGCATCGACGGAACCAACTTGGAAAAAGTTACCCTATGGAAAGACCAACATAGAGGCTATTATGAAAGAAAGAAAAAGTGAGATTCCTAACATGCTTTTGGCTTGTAAGAGTTTCCATTACATTTTCCTTGTAAAGGTCAGAAAAGCATATGGACGTACGCAACATGATTAAAAGAAAAACGTTAGAAAAGAAGAAAAAATAGAAAAAGTTGTAATAGAAGACATTGACTTGAAGTCAAATGAAAGTTACCCAAGTGGGAATGCAAAACTAACTTTGCTTCCTGCCTTCTTCCTTAATCCTTGCACAAACGGTATTCGATTCTCTGTCCATACATGCAACAGTGCAATACTCTTGTATGAACGTCCCAAATTTTGTAACTAGCATACGTTATACACATTTCCACATGCCCACACACATCATAGCCTAGGTACACACAAATCCAATATAATGCATATATATATATACACACACTTGTGTGTGTAATTAATTTGGCTATAAAATGTTACTCACGAGAATAAGTGGAATTTTAATGTTGGAAAAAAAATTATAACAATATCCATTATATTGTGTTTATTTGTTAGGAGATGTATATATGAATATATAAGACATATTCTAATGTTTTTTAGTCGAAATTTCACTTATAGTTTTCATGGAATGATGTTTAATAATAAGACAAACACTAAGTACATCTTAGATGGTCAGTCCTTAAAGTTTCTTACTCTCAACTATGAAGTCTAGATTCGAACCCACCTATATCAAAAAGAACCTGTTTGTGTCATTACCTAAGTAAACACTATAGATCGCAAATTTTATCGTAATTATTAAAATAAATAAATAAATTGTATGAACAACCCAATTAGTTAACCTTTTATAACAAAACAAAAAAAAAAAAAACAAAAAAAACCTGCACAAAAGAGAGAAACTTACGATGTTGAAAATAAAAGACAGAGACGGAGACTTACAAGGTCTCTTTCTTTGTATGGATGATAGTACGGGGGAGAGGTCTTCTCAATTGCGATATTTTAATTAGGCTAAAACTTATTACAAGTGTAACAAACAGTGCCCTTCTAATTAAGAGAGAAAACAAGCTTGTAGGATGTTGTTGTATGTGCCCCAATAGTGGGGACAGTGGAGCATCTTTTGTTTCATTGCAGTGTTGCATTTGAGTTGTGGAGCTTTGATTTTCATTCATTCAATGGGTGTTAACAAAAATACATCACCGACCTTTTATTTGGTTAGCGGAATCCAGTAGGCATATATTCTTCATATATTGGAAATTTGGTCCCGTTATATTTGATGTAGACATTAAGGCAAGAACGTAATTATCATACTTATAAAGAAATGGAAATTTTAGGAATGCATGCAATTGATAATATCGTTTACTAGATCATTACTTAATTGGATTTTGAGAATCATTTTCCTTTTGTCACTACAAAAAAAAAGGTCTATAGCCGTATTTTTAAAACACAGTTGTAGCTCCTAAAAACGCGGGTATAGGTCTATTTGAGCTATAGCCGCGTTTTGTAGTGTCGGCATTGCATCGTGGTAATAGGCCCGACTAGTCTATACCAACATTTTTAAAAATGGCTATAGAGTTTTTTTTACCACGTTTTATAAACGGTGCTATATACATATCATTTTGTAACTCTTTAGACTCATTTATGTTTAGTCTTATTCAATAAAATACTTAATTACTTAAAAAATGATTTAGGACTTTTTGAATCATAGATTAGGTTTTCGTATGATCAATCAAGGTGGGCTAAAAGGATTTAGATTTTAGGATTTGTCGATTGCATAATGTTAGGTTCTAAAGATTTAGGATTAAATGTTTAGAGTTCTAATTTGTTTATATTGGCAAATCAAGAACAAAAACATGTCTAGAATAGGTCTTAGACATTGCTCAAGGTGATTCAAGTTAAGTCTCAAGAATATTCAAGCTGCAGGAAAAAAAAATTAAAATTCACTGAAGCTCGACCGATCGAAGAATAAGCTCAACTAATCAAAGATCATAGTAAAGTAGTTTTTGCAAAATTTTAAATCAAGCCCAAGCTCACGAAAATGTTTAGGGTTTCAGTCCAACATTCCTAAGTATAAAAGGAAAACTCTAACTACGTTTTGAAGACTCTTAGAAGACTTGTGAGTTACTCCTATGAGATCTGAGGGGTTTTGTACCTTCTAACTCTATAAGTATCTACCGGAACAAGATCTACAATCAAGTGCTTGTGGAATCTAGTTGCTGCTGCAAGATCAACAAGTGGGATCTCAAAGTCATAAGCATGGGAGCTTGTGTGCTGCAAATCCAAGAGAGAAGAATACGTGGATTCGAAACTTGCACGTGATTGTGTCAATAAGTTACTAATGGAGGTAGCAATAGATTTAGGATTAAATCTTATTGTAAAAACTTCAATTCTTTGTTAGTGGATTTATATACCTTGAGGATAGCTAGGTCAAATCTTTCTCAGGTTTTACCTTGAAACAGTTCGTTTCATTGGTTTTCTTGGGTGATTATATCTTTGTGTTCTTTATTTTTCAGCTGATGTGCATGATATGATCTTTCACTGTTTAACTTAGATCTCATAATTAACCTAAGTAATCACTTGGCTAATATATTAGGTTAAACAATCTGTTATAAGGGGTTCAAACAAACAAACACATAATGCATATGGGAAAAATGGGGTATTAGTAGTACTAGTAATGCATGATATTAGAGAATATATCCTTTACGAAGGAAAAGTAAGAACTAGTTTGTGATTGAATGCAGTGCAAAGGCAAAAGAATGTATGCAAGTTAGTTACCTTTTATTATTACTAGTCGTTAGTCGCAAACTCATGCGAAAATTAAATAGTGCACATGTTATATTTAAACGTATTTTTTAATTTTTATAAGTTTTATGTAATAGAACATATAATGTAATAAAAAGATTTAAATTATAATTATAATATTGTTTTATATAGATGGAAAAGAAAAAAAAAATGTACACCATTATTTCATAGAACACATATAACATGTTACATTAAGTTTAAATTATTACATAAGTTTAGAATTATAGAATTTTTTTTTTCTTTCCAAAATGTAAATATAATGCCTATATTATTAAAAATTGAATTTTAAGTTAATCTTTTGAATATTTATCGTTTTTATTGTTTTTTTATTGATCACATCTCTAAAGTCTAATGCCTATTTTGTTGGTATTTTTTAACTAAAAACTAAATAGTATGGCCCTAATAGACTAAAATTTCATACTTTTCAACCCAAAAATTAAGAAAATAAAAAAATTTTGAGCTCAAAACCAAAAAATGCAACCTACAAAAAGAATTAGAGTATTGCCCAATTAGTCCAAAATTGACTGAAATTGACTAAAGTAGACTGAATGGACTGAAGAGGACCAAATGGACCAA
Source organism: Quercus aquifolioides (assembly GCA_019022515.1). Taxonomy (NCBI): domain Eukaryota; kingdom Viridiplantae; phylum Streptophyta; class Magnoliopsida; order Fagales; family Fagaceae; genus Quercus; species Quercus aquifolioides. The sequence continues at coordinate 78,740,279 of CM032328.1, read as the reverse complement.
ATTAGAGTATGGCCCTAATAGACCGAAGTTGATTGAATGGACCAAACTAAACCAAAAATCTATGCTAATGTGGCTAAATAAAAGCATAACAACAATAAATACTACGCTTCAGTCTTTATATATTATATAGATATAGATTATATAGATTTGTAAGAGTTATATACTAACTACAGTATTACTAAAAAAATAATTATGAATTTGTTCAAATATGCCTAATCTAGAAAATAAATCTAGAGCTCCTTTATATGAGATATTCAAACATGCCTTTCCTCTGTTGTATTTGTTGTATCCTCAATTCAATTTTTTTTTTTTTAAATCCTTTTTTCCGTGGGTAATGATATATATAAGAGTACATGTGAAAAAAATCTCAAGAATACATACACCAAATTAAGATGATAGCTGAATCTTTCAGGTTCCATAATGTCTGTTTTTTATTTTAAAATTTTGACAATTTTTTTTTTTTTAATAATGTTTTTCAGTATCAGATATCCTTTAATTGCTTTCTCTTAATTAAATGAAATCTGATTTTCAGTGGCTTCTTTTTCTTGGTTGTATTTTGCCATTGTGATCTTTGCAATGAGATTTATTTCAGGTTGAATTACTTCATATTCAGATTGGGGCCATATCAGTGATGCTGTATCTGTTTACGACCGCCTCATCTTTAGTCACCCAGATCACTTCCGTGGTTACTTAGCTAAGCTTCCTCTCTCTCTCTCTCTCTCTCGCGTATTTATGTAATGAATGTACTTGCCAAATAGCTTGGAATGTTTGTTGATTTAGAACTAATGATGAAAATTATTTTTTACCAATACACAAGCATATCTCATCAAAATATGCCAATACCAGCTACGACATGTATATTCTAATGAACTGGACTTGCATATAAACTTTATTGGTATTATTCTTCTGCAGGGAATCATTTTGAAAGAAAACGGTGAAGTTGGAGATGCGGAGAGGATGTTTATTCAGGTGAGTATATGAATATTTATTGGCATATGCATGAATATGGACATGTACGTACACATGTATGTATGCATCTATAATAGTGTCTTTGGAAATACGTATATGTATATTTATGTACCAATATACTGGGGTGGAGCCAGAGGGGGACCAGGGGGGCACCTACCCCCTGAATCCTCCCAAAAAAGTCTTCATATTTTTCTATAAAGCAAACCATACCCCTAACATGGAATAAATAAATAAATAAAGTACGCATTTTTATTTGAAAAAGTTTAAAAATACAATAATTTTTCACAATATTTTCACAACACTTATTTTTAATTGAGATGCATTTCAATTAAACAATGATATACTGATATTTTAATTATTTTAATTTATTGTAAAAATATTGTGAGATTTTGTGGTATTGCTCAAACAACTCCTCCACTTTAAACAATGAGCCTGACACAAAATAAATGCCACTGTCACCAAACCTGTTTAGACTTTTGACCAATTTGGCAATTTCAATCCTTTTTCTTTTTACTTATCCAAATTTCTTTTCTTTCATTTCAGTTTAACCCGGTGGAACTCAAACCTTATACATAATAATAATAATAATATCTTGTATGGCACTAAAGTAATAAAGCATCCATTATTTATTTCTCCTTCATTTCTTGCATTTTCATACTTTCAAATTTTGATTTTTATCATAAATTCAAAATTTAAATAATTAGAAGAATAGAGAAAGAAAAGTTGAAATTTATTTTCTCAATTTATTTTGAGGAATCAAATTAAATGTCTAAACTTGATGTATATAGATTAATCTCTTACTTTGATGATTGATCGTCAGGAATGTCTTACAATTTTTTATTTATTTTACAATTATTTAAATTTTAATAGATTTTGTATGACAATTATTGTTTTTTATAATTTTATTATTAATATCGATTAATAATTTTAGGCTCTTTTTTAATTATTTTTTAATCTTGCCCCCCTAAACAGAAATCTTGGCTCTGCCACTGCCAATATACATATAATCATGTATTCATGTATGTGTCTATGTTCATATGGGCATTATTCTACCTCAATCGCACAAGTAATACCAGCAAGCTACAATAGGCACTACAGCTTTCTAAGTTTTGTGGATATATTCTTATCTTTTCTTTTCTTTCTTTATTAATGTTATGGTTGCTTTTGTTATGCAATTGTGGGTCCATGCTCACTATTTTCCAAGTATCTAATGGAGTATTGGTAAAAGAGTTGAGGTGATTATGGCTTATATATGTTGACAGGTAATGAGCATGCCTATCAGCCTATGCATGTATATTTTCTATTCCAGTCGATCTTTTTTTTTTTTTTTTTTTTTTTTTTTTTTAAACTCCCTTCTTTTGAACTAACCCGGGAGGGCTTGGAGTTTAGAGAAACTCTTGAAGTGTTGGATTTTCCTAATTCACAACTAAAATATTTTTAAGGGACTTTGATAGAATAATTGTATCTCAAATGCAAAGCCTCACGACTTTTGACTCCTCCTTGTCTAAGCGAGGTTGATTGGGTACAATTTGAAGTTTAAAACCATGGATCTCTTGAGGAAGGGGTCACCTCGTTCTGTATCTTTTTATGTAATTGCAATGATTATCATGCTTGTGTAGAACCTTGGCACTTATATATTGTCTATATAGTATGTACACACATATGCACACATCAGGGGTGTAAGCTAGTATCGTTGGCTTATGCAGGAGATTTATACCCAAACACAACCCACACATTTTCAGAGTGTAGAAAATGTTTTGGAGCTTGGGAAGCTTTGAGGATATGCCAAAAGAAGCCGGTGAGACTTGGCGGATGCAATCGGGTGTATTGTGGGATCCGAAAAACTAGAGAAGACATGACTCTGAGAAGTCCGTTGGTAGCAGAAGCTTGGAGGGCTAAAGTACATTGAGTAGATTTGGCTTGGAGGGTCTTTTGTTATTCATGTACTCCAACTTTATTCTCTAGTGGATCAATTTCGACTTGGAGAGTTGTGGAGAGGTTTTTCGCCGAGTTCTTCGATTTCCTCTTTGATAATATGTCTTGGCGTTATCTTGTGTTTGTATCTCTCTTCCCTTACTCTTATGCTTTACTTTTATTGTTTGTTGTTCATGTTTATGCACTAGAGTAGTATCGGTTCATTGCGCACATTTACTCTTGTTCTGCACTTTGATTAAGTAAGAGTAAAAGCAATCTAGCTGTAATTTAAAATTTGGGGCCTAAACAAGCTCTTGTGTTTTCACACAAATCCGAGCTTTCAAAATGTTTACCCTTTTTCTTCTTTTCAATTCTAATCTAATCTAAAGTGACATTATTGCCGACATGTTAGCCTTGCACACATATCACAATGACTAGTAAAAAGTGTGAATGCACAAGTGTGTATTTCAGGAATGTTACAGAGAATTGTCTGATGTCAAACCCCTTGCTCTTTTAAGTACATGATCAAGATGACATGCAAACAGAAACAAATTACTACAAGATAAAAGAACACTGATCAAGTTATAGGAGCAATGATGAGCATAAGGCATTCCCTATTAATTGGCTGTGTGTGTGAGAGGGGGAGATAGAGAGATGGATTTTTTTTTTATTCAACATTCAGATAGATCTAGAGGGAGGAAATTTTTCACTCAACATTCTGAATGTCCAGAACCATTGAGACGTGTTTTATCTGTTTCTACATATGTTGGGTCAACACCAAAGAAAAGTACCTGTTTATTACATTTAGAATATATAAATGTCATGTTTACAATACTTGGCAGCTTCCAATTTCCTAACCAGCCCATTAGTGCTGTAGTGCTCATTTTAAAAGCATACAGGCTAAAAATAATCCTAGTCTGTACCTATTAAGGTTAATTTTCATAACCCGGTTCGTAAAGCATGGACATAATACCATTCATGACACACTGAGGTAATCTGGAAGTCATTGACAGACAAGCTCCTGACTCAACAATATTATATACATCAACCTCTCACTAATGCAATGCTATTTTATCATCAGTGATCCAATGCCCCTTAAGAGCAGTTGTTTTACAGTTTCAGTGTAAGAAAATAACAAATAGAAGTAAAACTGCAAAGATGCATTTTACCAAAAATGAGTAACAAACCACCATAGCAGGATGAATAAAAAAATTTGATGAAAAGATTGAGACACTGGAAGACTATTTACATTGTTTAGACCTGAAATTGTCTGAATCAAGAAGTTTCACTATGAGTTTCTCTAGCCTCTTAGAATTTACAGTCGGTTTAACTGAATTTGGATTCCCATAAACAGCACAAGGGTCTTTACCTAAAACAGAATTCCCCACGCACCAGCCACCAGGAGTAACCTGGCCATCTGATTTCCGTAACAGCTCTTTGTCAATTTTGTTGAGGACTGGATCATCTTTGGCAAACCTACGTGCAAAAGGAGCACCACTTTGCACCATGTCATTGAAATGTTCCAGGGTAAGAGAAATTGGGTGTTGCTTTGGAGGGTTATCCCACTTTATATAATGTAAATCATGATTTACAGTTGTGTTCTGGTAGTCCTTGTGGTTACAAACAACAGTGTGGAAGTAGCCCTCAGGGGATGAAAGGAAATTTGTATAGTACATGAGCAAAGTACGAGGGAGATTATCCCATCCCCAAACACAAAATTCAACAAACGATTTTGTCAGCACCACCCATTCAGACCCTGATCAATAAGATCATTTAAAGTTATAGATAAAGAAATAAAATGAATCTAAAGCATCAACCATTTACTAACATACAAATCACACACACACAACATCTTTGTCAATTCCCAATAAATACAACCTCATCCATTTCCATTATCTCAAAATGGAATTTCCAATTCAAAATCATGTTTGATGTATTGAAAGTTGAAGAACCACATAATATATTATGGACAATGATGCTTCCTCTTTTAATGGACACCATGATACAAGGATTAATCAAACTGGAAGAGGATTGCCAGAGCAATCTTCTACAAGACAATACTGCAACAACATTCAGGAAAGAATTCTGTGGAAACAGTCATGAATGATGATTGGTGATATTTCATTCCTTCAAGGAATGATGTAAGAATTCTGTGGAAACAATCTTAAGGATCAACTTGATCTTATAATTTCCAGGCTACACAATATTCAAAACTGCCACAAATTAAGTTAAACACAATCTTAAGAAAGTCACTTTTCATGCTTTTGTGGTTTGAAGGAATGATTAAGACAGAAGGGTAAGAGGGGCTGTACAAAGCCCAGAATCCAAAAAGTAACTCCAAGGATAACCAGATGTTGTGTAAATTTTAGATAACTACAGATAATTGTTTTAATTTTTTTTTTCTGGTTCAAGAACTTCACTAATATATTGATAGAACTGTACCATCTCCATTTTCTAACTTACTTACTTGACTAATACAAGTCTACAACCCCAGCAATTTTCCTAGTCTGTTGTGTATCATCTGATTAATTAATACCTTGCAACTCTGTTAATATCTAATAGGAATGACTTGGTAAGGGATTATATAAATTCAGCTGAAAATATTTGCAAAGAGCACTGTTTTGCATATTTTACACTAGCATATTAAAATAGACCTGAAACAAAAAGGTGTACCTTTTCTGAGAGCCAGTTTTCCGGTCTCTCACAAAAAGATACTCAAATAACTGAATAATTAATTTGGTAAAAAGCTAATGTAAAGCAGTACCTGTGAATAACTTGAAAGAAGCAGGCATAGACCTTTTCTCTTTAGCCCAAAAAACACCAGATTTCTTTGATTGATACAAGGCCGGATCTATTATAAGAGGTCTCGCTCTTTGATACCTGCAAGCAAGCATACAATAAGTGTCACACACCATAAGCATAGAAAGAAATTATAATCCCCATATCTATAGAGACAAGATCAAGCAAGAATGGCATGCTCACTCTTTCCATCCAAAATTACTTGCGTGCTCAAGGAAGTTCAGATCCCTAGGCAAGTATGAGAAAATATGCAAGAGATCTAGAACAACAAAATATATAGAAACGTTAGCAAACCCAATAAAATTGCAAACCAGAACAACATATATGCCCAGAATATGATCTTCATACCACTCCAAACTCATTTTTCTTGTATAATTAGACATAACCCACATCACTAAATTACAAAAATCACTCTATTACAATCTATAATGAAAGCAAGAAATCTCAATCAGTAACAAATGCACATAAAATTCATTACAAACTATTTGATATCAACAACTACATAACAAGCAAAATCAAATCTGAACAACATATATGCCTAGAATGAGAACCTCATACCACTCAAAGCCCATTTTTTTTCTTGCACAATTAAACATAACCCACATCACAAAACTACAAAAACTCGTCTCCACATCAATCAACGACAACAAATTCATTACAAATCATATATATATACACGAAAACATCAACAACTACAAAAAATAACTATCAAAATGAAATGCAAATCAAATCAAGCAATGAGTCCAAAATTACCGTCTTGCGAAACTAGAGGATAATCCGATGCACTGAGATTAATAAACCAGTCCCAATCCTTAGCCTTTTTCAACAAAATGGCAATGGCGTGAAGTGTAGAAGCCATCATAGTGGGACCCTTGTAGGTAACCACATTGGCATTTCCAACCACCATCACATTCCCAAACTCTCTAAAAATCAAACTCTCCGACTTCACATACTTCGCAAGCTCCAACCTTTCGGCATCCGAAGCATCCAGATCAAGATGCAACACGTAGTAATTCCTAGGGTGATACACTGCCTCAAGCAGCCTCTTCACGCTCGGAACGTCCCCTTTCGAACCCCATATCGAGTACGCGAAACTCGGCAGCTTCGGTAGAAGCCCTAACCGGTCGAAATTCCGGTCCAGAGCTGCGAATTTCGGCGGTGGGTCGTCGATTCCCGAAGAGAACTTCGCGTGGCCTAGGCTTAGCGTAAGAACGAGGATGAGAGAGAGTACGAAAATGGTGAGCAAAGGCATGAACCATTTTCGATCTAGGTATGAAGGACTGTGATTTTTTTTCATTTGCTAAGAAATTTGGGGGTTAGGGTTTGGGGATTTAACTGAAATTGTAACTGTAACTGTAGGTTGTGTTGGATTTTGATTTAGGTGAGAGAGAGAGAGAGAGAGAGAGAGAGTAGTTGATAGAGAAGAGAATTGTTTATAGTAGTTGGAAGTTGGAACTAGGTTGTCTGAGTGAAGTGGTTGGAGAGGGAAACTATAACTGTTACTACTTTATTTGAATTGTCGGTTACTTTACTCTTTTTTAATTATAAGTATAAATTTATTAATTATGTTATATAAATTAATTAAGTATTAATTAACTGTTACAAAATTTATAAGTTTGTTTCTCAAAAAAAAAAAAAAAAAACCTATTTATAAATTTTATAGTCTACATAACATATAAAATATTTACCCTCTTAAGTCTTTCTCTTTTTTCTTTTTCTTTTTTTGTTCTTGTTGAACTTTTTTCTATAGTCTATACATACTAGATTAAAAAAAAAAAAAAAACAAGAGTTCGCATATGGAATAAACATAAAAGATTATTTAATATTTATTTTTAAAACACAAGTTAATGTTTAAGCATATGTTTATGTTTTTTTTTTTTTATAAATCTTTTCTAAAAAAGAAGAAGAAGTTATTTTGTTAAATCATTACAGATATCATTTATTGTCACTTAACAAGTAGCATCAAACATTTAATTGCTCTAAACTTAAAGTTGGACCTTTGTGGCTATCTTCATGTTGTTAAAACCAACAAAGATTGAGAATTTATAATTCAAAATTATAATCAAGAATCTAAGTTGTTAATAGACTAACAACCGCACCTTTAGTGAGTTGGTAGCTCCCTAAAGACTAAGTTCTTAAAGGTTGAAGGGGTCTTGAGTCTGTTGGGACAACATATTAGTAAAAGTATTTCTAACCATCTTTAAAAAAAATGTTTATAGACTACTAAATTATATATTATTATTTGTTTAATTAGTATTGCATATATTAAACTAGTAGACTATAACTTGATAGCTTTGACAAGTTCAAGCCCTAAGCAACCATCATTATTTGCATCTCCTTCAATGCTTTGGAAAGGTATTGTAGTTGACTTTGATACTTGTACATCCAAACTTTAACAAGTTTAAGGCATTTGTCTCGTTTAACCCGATTTTGATGGTGGAAGAGATATAAATTAAGCTAGTTTAATAAATAACCTCTTTTTTATTGTATTGTCTTTTTTTTTTCTTTTTTTTTTGGTAGATAGTATAGTAACATAAATCTAAATAATATGTACAATGTTAGCATAACAACGACTGTTTAAGTAAACTATTCAAGGCTATGTACTCCGATGAAGCCGAGAAAAGCTTATGTTTTGTATTTAAATACCACATGTTTAAATACAAAACATAAGCTTAGATGTTTTTTGTTATATATATATATATATATATATATATCAAATATGGATTCCTGTATTAATCAAATAGTAAATTGTGGAGTCAAGATTTGAAGATCAGGGGAAGAAAATGATAAAAAGGGATGAAGAAAATTTTATTTTTTTAGTTATGTAATTTTCAGATATTAAATATTTGTTTTGTTTTTTAAAGTCTTTTGAGGCCATTTATTTGGTATGAAATAATTAAATTGACATGCATGATATACTTGAACCAACTTACACATATCGACCTTCTAAAAAAAAAACTTACACATATGGAATGAACATAACAAAACTTTAATTTATTTATAATATGTAACATACATGTTTATGTTTAAGTATATGCTTATGTTTTGATTTTTTAAAATTAATTATTGAAAATTAACATATATTAATTACAATTTCATACCTGTATGGTTTGATGTCACCCAAAAAGATTTAAATTCTTTAGGCTATAAGTTGAATATCATTTACTGTAATATTTGATTTAAAAACAGTAATAATAATAATAATAATAATAAATTTTCTTTTAATTGAGTCTTAAGGGCTCTAAATCATGTGTAAAGCATTAAATATAAAGAAAATAAGATCATAAACAAAGTTATTTTCCTTATCTTAAATTGACCATAAACAAAGTTTGGCTACAAATTTGATCACAACTCCACTCAATATCATTTTAATGTATATGATTTTGACAAATCTTCTATTGGATAACATTTTCTTTTTATATCCTTCATGCTTGCAAATTTTCCAAAAGATCAACAGGTAATAGCTATTTCATCAATCAAATGTTTAAATTTCAAGTTTTTGTAGACTAAAATTATGCATAAAAAATAAGTTTATAGATTGAAAAGTAAATAGCATCCGATTGATATGAAATTTGACATGCATATTAAGAACATAAAGAATATGCAATCCAATAATAAATTTTCAAAATATGTAGCTAAATTAATTTTTTTAGTGAGAAGTATAGCCAAACTCTGTCCTTTTTTCTTATTTTAAATTGGACTTCACTTTCCCTTATAAAAAATAGAAATCACTATAATTCTCTATATTACTGATTTTTTCTTTTATTTTATAGAAATACTGAATAATGTTTTTAGGCAACGGTAAATTATCTTCAGCAATCGATGACTCACCATTGAATTCTCCAATATTACTGAATAAAAGATGTGGAATTTGCTATGTTATAAACGTTCTTATTGATATAATTAATTTCTCATTTTATCACACAAAACTTTGCCATTAAGATCACCTTGCAAGCTCTGCAATTCACCATTCAGACAGTCTTCCTCCAAGCACATGAAGCATCATGCGGAGTAGCTAATGGCCAAAAATTCCTGCTTCTTATCAGTTATCAAGATCAAACATAACCCAAAAGACACCTTTGCTGAATCAGAATCCACAAGAATCTCATAACAGCAGCTCTTTTTCAATCAACAAGTCTTTACATTGCATAAATACTTGTATCTGAATCAAACGACTTCTTGCTGAATCAGAGTCTTTGCTCAGGGCCAGTATAGAATTAAGACTCTACCAGAGAATTGTTGCCTTGCTCTTGAAGTACATGATTAGAATGGTATGCACACAGAAACAAATTACTCCATGATCAGGTGGTCAAAAGAGCTTTCTAAACAATGGAGTTTATGTCAGCATGGGAACCTCTATCCAGTCCAAGATAAATCAGTCCCAATCCTTAGCCTTTTTCAACAAAATGGCAATGGCGTGGAGAGTAAAAGACAGCACAGTGGGACCTTCGTAAGTAACCAAATTGGCATTACCAACCACTATCACATTCCCAAACTCCCTAAAACCCAAATTCTCCGATTTCACATACTTCGCAAGCTCTATATATATGTATATATATAGATCTGTGTTTGATTATGATTAGGTAAGAGATGTGAGGAGTGAGGATTAATATTGGGAGAGAGTTGTTGATGGAGTTGGTAAATAGAACTGTTTGTTATAGTGGTTGGTAGCTATTCTCTGTGGAGTGGTTGGAGAGTGAAATTATAACAGTTAAAAACTTAATTTGAATTTTTTTTTGATACTCTTTATTTGAATTGTAGGTTACTTTAAGGCTTTTTATTTTTTATGTATACGCCTTTTAATTAATAAGTAGTATTATAAATTTATAAGTATTATTAACTATTAACTATATTATATAGATTAATTGAGAAGAAGTTATATAGATTAATTAAGTATTAATTAACTGTTACAAATTTATTATCATTTAAAAAAAAAAAACTATGTTATGTGTTATTTATTGCAAGAGTTATTGAGTGGACATAAACCTTTTTTCGAAAAGAAGTGGACATAAATCCCCCCCCCCCCCTTTTTTTTTTAGAGAATCAAGTGGACATAAACTTGATTATAGGATAAATAACATATAAAATATTCCCCATAAAAAATATATATAATATTTATCCTCTTATCCCTCATATTCCTCTAGTAGAATTTTTTTTAACAAGATTTCATTCCAAATTAGTTTTGAGAAAAATCATTCAAAGTCTTTATATATCTTTATGTTTTTAATATACATGTCAAATTTCATTCACTATTCGATCAATAAATTTATTTTTATGCATAATTTTAGATAACAAAAACTTAAAATGTAAACATTTGACTGATGACAATGTTATTTTTCTTGAAAATTTGCAAGAAGGAGGATATAATAAGAATATAAAATCCAACGATTAGATTTAAAAAAATTAACGTCCAATAAAAAGATATAAGATGAGTTTGAAGAGTTTGACTCCAATCTAGTTTGGAGAGAAACATTTTCCAACTAGTTTCTACATATAGTAGAGTGTTTTTTATTATTATTATTATTATTATTATAAATTGTAACTCAAATTTGGTTCCAAAATAAAAAGTTTTCAATATCTCTCTTTTATATGTATAGGCAAGTAAAAGAAAAATGTACATAGGAATGAACATAGAAAATTATTTAATTTATTTTATATTTAAAAAATACATGCTAATGTTTAAGTATATTTTTATGTTTAAATAAATATTTTTTAAATTATTACTGTAAAGACCAGATTTGAGTCCTTAACCCAAAATGTGGATGGACTTAGGCCCAAAAAGCCCAAAACAATAAATTTGTAGAGAGTAAGTTGGAAAAACTGGGCCTTAATGAATCAGACAAACACTAAAGTAGATTCAGATGACGAGAGAATGAAAATAGACAGGTTTATGTTGAAGAAAATTGTTCTCGGCAAAGTCTAAGGAGATCTATTCTTATATATTTCTTTTAGGTTTCATTACAAAGTCAGTTCTTACTGCTACAATGTTTTTCTCTTAGTTTCTCGATCCCCTTCTCTCATTGCTTCCTTCTTCTTTTATATTCTTTTCCCCTTTCATCTCTACCCTCCACGTGTTAGCCAGATGGTTGGTAATGATACTTGTCCCATCAGCACCTTCCCAAAGTCTTCATGTAGTAGCTGTAAGGCTGAAAACCACTGTTCAGGCATCACCTCCACATTAATGCAGTCAGAGAGTTAGCTGCAGAGTATTTAATGCGGTGGTAGCAGCTTTCTTGTTAGATATTTTAGAATTCCCCTCTATCTTATGTTTCCGCAATGCTAATCTGTACCAATAGATATCCCTGGAACGTTCCCCTGGATGGCAGACCCCCTATTCGGACCTCGGCTTTGGTTCGCTGAGGTGACATTTATCCTCGGCCTACTCTCTCATGCCATCATGACCAAAACTGACCTTTTCATCTACTAACACGGAATCCCTTGATAATGTTTACTCCTCCTCGGACGACCTCTAGTCCTCGGCTTGGGCTTTAGGCCCAATATATACATGGATAATAAGCTCCTAGGCCCAATACCCCTACAATAGCCCCTCGAGATTCTTCTTTCTGGCTCCTCTGGAAGAAAGGAGGATTTCGATATCATTGTAGTTGCTCTGAGCCCATCGCATCCCACCTCTGCCTATGTAGATGCCTTTTTAACTGCCCATGGCACGTTCTTAGTGCTTCGGCATTCGAGACACGTCTTCATTAAATTCTTACAACTCCTTGTCCCCCACATTCTACGACGTGATGCAAATCCAATGACTGAGGATTTCATTGGGAACTAAGCAGGAATTTTCCCGCTCCTAGCTCTCTCCTTGGTATAAATACCCCTTAAATCAATCACTCACCTTATCTTAGCATTCATTTTGTTCTAGCGCACATACACTGAATCTGCAGACCTCCCCAACTCACTCACGCCCTTACAAGTACCAAAAGCCTGTCCGAGGATACTTTTTTTTTTTTTTTGTAAGTCTTCATAAATCTTTTCACTTTATCTTTCCGTATAATTTTCTTTTCTTGGTGTCCTTTCCTCCTCGGCTCCTTTTCCTTCTTATTATCTTTTCAGTACCTCCAGCTCCCTCCTAAGAATGGGTAGATTCAAAAGTTTGGTAGATTCTAAGGAGGGTTTAGAGAGCTTCAGAGCTCAATATAGAATCCCTCTAGAAGTTAGGGGTGCCCACAGGTCGGGTTTGTGCCCAACCCAAACTTGACCCGATATTATCGGGTAGGGAAATTTTCGACCCGCAACTGACCCGCCGGAAATTTTAGATCAACCGAGTCGGGTCGTATCGGTTTCGGGTGTAAATCGGTCAGTTTCAGGTTTTTCGATTCGCTGGTTTTTGGCCGAAATTTGGCTGGATCTAAAGAGTGTTGGGTGAGATTCCTTTGGATCTATGAAAATTTGGCCAAGATTTGGCCGAGTTGGGGTCGGGCTCACCGGATTATTGGCCGAGTTTGAGTAGATCTAGGTTGGATTCGCCGGAATTAAGCATGTCTGAGTAAGGAAGAGACTAGATCGGAGTGAAGGGAGCCTAAACTTGGCCGGATCGGAGCTGAGAAGCGCCAGATCGTCGCCAGATCTACGTGATTTTAGTCGTTCTTTGAGGTTTTGTCGGGCGAGTCAGGTGGCTCGGGTTTTTTAGGACAAAACCCGCCACTCAACCCGCCGGAGTCGGTTCTGATGGTTTGAGACCCGTCACCAACCCGTCGGAAATGTCAGCCTGGTCGTGACGGGTCGATTCCGGCCGGGTTGGTCAGTTCCGGTGGGTCTTCGATTTGCATGGACACCCCTACTAGAAGTAGGCATCAGATATTGTAAGGAGGGGCAGTGGTTTGAAGAAAGGCGAGAGGGAGAGGTAGTAATCCCAATGATCACCTTCATTGAAGGGGGAATGAGAATCTCTATGGGCACGGTCACTAGGAATTATCTTAGGGCCCATAGGTTAGCGCCCACCCATTGTGCCCCCAATATGTTTAGAATATTAGGCTGTGTAGATGCCCTAAATGAGAGAATTGGCTTAAACCTTACCCACCACGATATAAACTGGATTTACAACCTCCACCACCTAACCGAGCAGGGGTACTACCTAAAATCTAGGTACCTTGAGGTTAGGCTCATCCAATGCCTTCCCGACTCCAATAAAGGCCTGAAAAGGATTTTTTGATCCTAACAGGGGAGTGGCACGATGGCCTCCCTTGTCCAACGAGGGAGGGGAAACCAAGTGGGACTCTAGGTTTAGATTCACAATTTCAAAGTTATCCCCTTTTCTTTTTCTTTAACTTTTGTTTATACCTAAAATTTCCTTTGATTTGAAATTTGCTAATGATGTCTTTCTGTCTTTCTTGATGGTTTTCCAGACCCACACACTGTTGTGCCCAACTTCAACCTCATAAACCAAGAGAGTTTGGACAAGATCTTGAAGGCCAAGGTTTTTGTCCACTCAGACGGCCAACTTAGGGCAGCTCACTTGATATTGGGCTACACTCCAATATCCAAGAGTTTCCAAGCACCTAAGTGCGTTATTAAAGCGAAGGATCCTCGGCTGCACCGGATTAGCATCGCTGCTCCAGGCTTCCTCGTCACCAGACTAATACCAGAAGGCATTCTTGCCACCACACCTATCCTAACGAGAATACCAAGGGTAGCCCTACCCTCACAACACGTTGCCAAGGAGGCCACTTCATCACAGCCAATTGTCAAGGAGGAGGAAGAGGAAGAAGATAAAGGAATGGTAGAGTTGACTGACTCTAAAGACAAGTTTGCTATTTTCAACCAGCCACTATCTCTAGAGCCTCAGGTCGGCGATCTTAGCCACTCTTCCCCGGTTCAAGCAGACAACCCTCAAAAAGACATCACTGTTCCTGAAGAAATGGGAATCCAGCGTAAGCAAAGATCAACCCTCTAGGAGCTGCTTGAGTCCCAACCCGGGGGAAAAGCATCCAGGAAGGCAGCCCAGACCTAGCTTCCTACTCCTCCACCAGCCCAACCTACCCAAGCTAACCCTGCCAACCATAAAAGGAAGAGGGAAGACAAGGGCAAGGAAGTAATGGAAACTGGAAGGGCCCACTCCTCCTAAGAAGTTGAGCCTCAGAAGGGGGCCAAGCCTCCCAGGGGTATGCAGATGAGGTCGGCCCATGAGGGAGAAAGGAAAGGTGAGCAACACGTTGCAACCCCAGCCTAGGCCCCACCCTTGGAGCTGGATGAAGCTCTTTTACCAAGTGATGCTTCCATCCGAGACTTTCAGGGGGGGCACGGCTGGATATGTAGCCAATGTTGTGAAGCAAACCCTATTACTACCCAAGGATATGGCCGACCTCAAATCCATGAGGAAACATAAGGTCTTCATTGGCCTTAAGAGGGACTTGGGCATGGTAAGTTTTCTCATACCCCTATTCTTTTTATCTTTATTGTTATTATCCCTTTCTTTCTTTTCTTTTTAATATGCTTCTTCTTCTTTCCAAGCCATTCAAGTCATTTTTAGGGCCGAAGAAATGGTGAATAGTTCTCATCGTATGATGAAGGAAGAGGAAGGGAGGCGAATTGCCGTTGTGGACGCCTTCCATATGGCTGAGAAGAGAAATCAAGATCTGAAGGCTAAGCTGATCAAGGCAGAAAGGGAAAGAAAAAGTGTCGCGATTGCCTTGGATAACGTTGAGAGGCAGGCCGAAGACCAGCGGATGCTTCTCCATAATGCCAAAAATCAACTGGCCGCCTCTAAGGAGCAAATAGTTGCCCTAAAGAAAAAAATTGGAGGAGGTCGAAAAGGCCAAGATCCAGCCAAGAAGGCCAAGGAGGAGGCAGAGAAAGCTCGAGAGGAGGCAGAGTAGCTAGGATATGATATTGGAGTGGCCAAGACCAAGGAAGCTCTTACGCCAAACCATGTCTTCTCTAGTTTTCTGGATCCCGCAATTAGCCTATTGCATCAACTAATATGAATTGGTTCTCTCTTGAACTGCTTCCCAAACACCAAGAACCTTCTCACTCCTCTAAATTTGGTGAGGTAAGGATTTGGTTTATAATCCTCCCATGGGTATGATAATGGAGATGGTGAGAGTAGAGGAATTTGGAGAATTAAATGTATAAGATTGTGGATGAATCAATCTTGTTTTTCTTTAGGGTTTCTCTCTCAAAATTCTCTCGGAAAGCTCTCTACATTTCGTGGGTATAAGAGTATTTATAATAGGGTATGTGATGGAATGTAAAAAGTTATTTTCAGCAAAACAGGGTGTACTGGCGACTCACTTCGCGATTGGGATGAGTCGTGAGTTCTAGTCGCTAGTTACCAGACTAGCTAGACTGTACTTTTTGTCCTGTAGTAATCCAGCTGTCCTGACCTTTCAACTTCTTGCATGCTTCACACGTGTGCTACATTTTGGCGAGTCACCACTCGTGAGTCAGTTGTGAGTTCCAGTTGCGAGTCACTCCTTGTTGCACACACTTGATCAAATCTTTACACTCTCTCACACACAACCCTTACATTATTCCTACCTAAATACAGGGTTTCTAAATGCTAAATTACAAGCAAATTTGACACGGAATAAAGCCAACACATTGTTGAATAAATTCAACTTTACATTATGAGTGGAGAAAAATGTAATTTTAAGTTGCGGATTCAAATTAGAATCAATAACTACTTTTCACATAGGATTTGTTATGAAAATATTGTAAAAATGTTATGGACATAGCACCTCTCTTAAAAAAAATATATAAAATATTTATCCTCTTACTCCTTTTTCCCTAGTAAAATTTATTTCTATACTTACTAAGAGTTTAAAAAAAATTGTAACTCAAATTTGGTTCCAACATAAAAGAAAAAAAAAATCAATATCTTTCTCTTTTATATCTATAGGCAAGTAAAAAAAGTGTGCACATATGAAATGAACAAAGAAGATTGTTTAATTTATCTCATATTAAAAATACATGTTAATGTTGAAGTATATGTTTATGTTTACGTGTTTTTTTTTTTAAATCATCACATATATCGATTGTTGACACTTAACGATTTGAAGCAAACATGTAATTGCTCTGAATTTAAATTTGGACCTTTGTGGCTATATTCATGTCATTAAAACTAACAAAGATTGAGCATTTATAATTCAAAATTATAATCAAGAATCTCAGTTATCAATAGACAAGATTTAAAGAGTCTTGGGTTCAGGCTGCTAGGACAACATATTAGTAAATAATAATTTTGACCATCTTAAAAAAAAAAATGTCTAGTTTAATATAAGGAATAACATATATATAAATATATATATATATATATATATTATTCCTTATATTAAATTAGTGGACTATAACTTGATATTTTTGACAAGTTCAAGCTCAAGCAACACATCATTATTTGCGTTGGAAATTCCTTTAATGCTTTGGCTCGGAAGATTTTTAGAAGAATCTTTGTTCAAGCTTCCTCAGATTTACTCCAAACTGCTTTGGCTAAAAGCCCTTTAAAAATATCGTTAAGTTGCTTTGGTGAGTAGGAACTCCTTCCAAGACTCAAATTATGATTGGCAAAGTATAAACTTAAATCCTTTTGATTTATATATTTTTCAAATATTGATGCTCATATTAATCACATAGTAAATGGTACAGACAAGATTTAAAGATAAGAGAAAAAATATGTAAAAAACAAAAGAAAATAATTTTATTTTTTCAGTTTATGTACTTTTCACATATTACATATTAGATATTTGTTTTATTTTTTAAAGTCTTTTAAGGCCATGTAATTGGTATAGAATAGCTAAATTGACATGACATGATGTACTTGAACCAACTAGTACATATGACATGCTTAGAGCACTCTCATCAGCTCTCTCAAATGTGCCAAATGTCAAATATTTGGCACATTTAACACACCAAACACAAAAACGAACCCTTATCAGGTGTGCTAAATGTTTCAAAAATTTGAAACATGGTACAGTACGCTATCATATTTGAGAGCGTATAGACAAAAATGCCATTTTGGTTTAATATTTTTTTTATTCTCTTTTCTCTCTCCTCTCTCATCACTTTATTCTTTTCTCTTCTCTCTCTGTCACTCTCTTTCTCTTCCCTCTCAGTCCTCCCTGCTCAAGATCTCTCTCATCTTTGCTCAAGATCTCTCGCCGCCTCACCTCGCCGTCAAGCTCCACAACCCTCGCCACCGACCTCCACAGCCCTTGCCGCCAACCTTTAGATCGCTTAATCGGGTCGTGGGTGTGATATTTGGGATGGGTTTCGATGTGTGGGTTTTGGGTCATTGATTGATCGGTTGGGTTGGGATTTTGGGCCAGTGGTGGTGTCGTGGTTGTGGTGGTGGTTGGTTGAGTTTTGGGCCGGCGATGTTTGTGGCTGTAGTGGGCGGCGGTGTTTGTGGCTATAGTGGGCCAGCAGTGTTTGTTGAAGATTTTGAGTTTCTTTTTCTTTTCTTTTTTGTTGAGGTTTTTGGATTTGGAATTTGTTGGAGATCTACTGATTGTGATTGTAGTTTGTGGAGGTTGATTTGCCGTTGGTGGTGATTTGCCGTTGCCGTTGGTGGTTTGTGGAGGTTGATTGTGATTGTAGTTTAATGTGTTGGAATTTGTTTAATATTATTTAATATGTTGGATATATTATTTTAATGTATAGAATTGAAAAATAGAAGATGTGATAAATGGTGAATTGTAAAATGATTTGTTAAAATGATAAAGTAGATTTTTGGTGTGTCAAAATGGCATTTTTTATGAGAGAGCTGATGAGAATGTTGTGGCATTAATTGGCATGATTATTAACGCTTTATTTTACCAAAGAAACAAATATTCAACTACACATATACTAATTGATATTTCAATAATTTAAATAAACTATGAATATTGAAATGCTAAGACCACAAAATTGCTTCTTTGATTTTTTTTTTTTTTACATGAATTTAAAATAATATATATACAGTTCTCCTCACACTTTTTTTTTTTTTTTTTAACTTTGTAGAATTTTTGTTTACACATTAGATTTTAAAAAGTATTTGCAACTCAAAATTTGGCTCCAATATAAAAGTTTCAATAATTTATCTTTTACATATATGGAGTAATACAAAAAGGTGTGCATATAGAATGAACATAAAATTTTTTTAATTTATTTCTTATATGTAACTTACAAGTTTATCCTTCTCAAAAAAAAAAAAAACTTACAAGTTTATGTTTAACTATATGTTTATGTTTTACACCGAGAATGAATGACGGTTTACCAGATTCTATGGGGAACCTGATACGCATAAGCGACATGAGTCTTAGACAAAATTGCGAAATCTGAAAACTAGGGGGTTAGCCCCATGGTTGTGCGCCGGAGACTTTAATGAGATTATGAGACAATCTGAAAAAAAAAAAAAAAAAAAAAAAAAAAAAAAAAAAAAAAAAAAAAAAAAAAGGAGGCCGACCAAGACCTCACCACCAAATGCAATTGTTCCGAGATGCTCTAAACGATTGCGATTTCATGGACTTAGAATTTGTAGGCTTTCCCTTTACCTGGCACAAACACTTTGCTAAGTTCACAATTTGGGAGAGGCTTGACTGTGCCATGGCCACCAATGAATGGTTCTCAATGTTCCTAAGTACGAAAGTGTTGCACTTAGAGGGAACCGCTTCTGACCACAAGGCACTGTTTATCTCACCTGAAGGTATGGATTGTAGCTTCCAAAAACCTTTCCGCTTTGAACATATGTGAATGACTGATAAGGGTTGTAGTGAGACGATTGAGGCTGTTTGGAGTGAGAATTCCTTTGAACCGTGGGCTACAAGGGTGTTAAAAAAAATTGATAGATGTGGGCAGGAGTTGACCCGTTGGAGTAGGAAGAGTTTTGGCAGTGTCCAAAAAGAATTAGAAAAAAAAAAGTAGCAATTAAAGGAGGCAGAACAGAGGACTGTTCGAACTGGGGACTCTAGCCACATGTGATGGTTGGAGGGTGAGGTGAACATCCTCTTTGATAAAGAAACTAAAATGTGGAGACAAAGATCTAAGGTTTTATGGCTCAAGGATGGAGACAGAAATACTAGATTTTTCCATAGCAAAGCCTCACAGAGGAGAAGAAGAAATTATATTACACAATTGCATGATGCTACAGGCAGATGGTGCACTCGGCAAGCTCAAGTAAATGCCACTATTGTGGATTTTATCAAAACCTCTTCACCTTGGCAAATCCCAGCAACTTTGAGGAGGTGGTTGACTTAATTCCTCAAGTAGTGACAAATGAAATGAATGAAAAGCTTGTGGCAAACTTCACAATTGAAGAAGTGGAAGTTGCTTTGAGATAAATGACCCCTTTGAAAGCACCCGGCCCGGATGGCATGCCCCCTTAATTTTACCAAAATTATTGGTCTTTGCTTGGTTTTGACGTGTCACATTCTATCTTGCATTATTTAAATTCGGGTGTTTTACCTCCTGCACTTTGTCATTCTTTTATTACTTTGATCCCAAAAGTTAAGGACCCGAAATATGTGTCAGAATTTAGACCTATAAGCTTGAGTAACATGTTATATAGAAGACCAAAGTGCTCTATGTCTAACCAACCATTTGCAAGATGTTTTGCCTCAGCTTATCTCAGAATACCAAAATGCTTTTATGTCTGAACGGTTGATAACTGATAATACTCTAGTGGCCTTTGAAACTTTGCACTACATGAGGAACCATACTAAGGGTAAGTCGGGTTTTATGGGTTTGAAGCTCGACATAAGCAAGGCTTACAATAGGGTGGAGTGGACTCATATGGAGAAAGTATTGGTGAAGTTAGGTTTCCATGATAGGTGGGTGAAACACATGATGGCGTGCATCACCACAGCCTCATATTCAGTATTGATTAACGGGGAGCCCCATGGTCACATCACTCCAACAAGAGGGTTAAGGTAAGGTGATCCACTGTCTCCCTACCTTTTCCTCATGTGTACTGAGGGCTTACATGGGTTGATTAGAAATGCAGCCAATAATGGTGATATTAGAGGGGTCTCACTTTGTCGTAATGGGCCTAAACTAACATACCTCCTTTTTACAGATGATAGCCTCGTTTTTTGCAGGGCCAAAATAGAGGAATGCCAAAGTTTGCTTAATGTATTGGCTAAAAATGAGAGGGCAACAGGGCAGCAAATAAATAGAACAAAGACCACCCTCTTCTTTAGTAAATCAACTTCCAAAGAAACCCAATTGGCTATAAAGGAGATGCTTGGGGTTCCGGTGGTCCAACAGTACGAGAAATACCTGGGCCTCCCTTCTCTTGTTGGCCGTAATAAAAAGGAGAGCTTCACATACATCAAACAGAGGGTTTGGAAAAAGATTCAAGGTTGGGAAGCTAAACTCCTCAGCCAAGCAGGAAGAGAGATCCTAATTAAGGCCGTGGGGCAAGCCTTCCCAACCTATACCATGGCTTGTTTTAATCTCCCTTCAACACTTTGCCATGAGATTGAAATGATGATATGCAGATTTTTTTAGGGGTCAAAGAGGTGATAATAGGAAGGTTCATTGGGTTAAGTGGCAGGATGTAAGCCAAAATCTCAAGGTGGTATGGGTTTTAAAAAGCTCTCCCTTTTTAATGATGCACTTTTGGCAAAACACACATGGAGGCTGCTTTATGACACAAACTCCATATTCTACCATGTTTTTAAAGCCAAATTCTTCCCCACTACAACGGTGATGGAGGCCAAAACCCCTGCAAATGCATCTTATGCATGGCGGAGTATTATACGGGGAAGAGATGTAATTAAACGGGGGAGTAAGTGGAGAATTGGTTCGAGTAACTCAATCCACATTTGGGGGGATAACTGGTTGCCACTCAAAGCTAACCCAAAGCTGCTGTCACCACGAATTGAAGGCAGCAACATAGCCTTAGTTAGTGATTTGATAGACCACGAGCAGAAAATATGGGGGGGGGGGGAGATGTCCTAGAAAAAATATTCTATCCTTTTGAAGTGAGTATCATAAAAAATATCCCCCTCTATAGGACGATTCAAGATGATGTATTGATTTGGCCCTTCAACCTGGATGGTGCGTACTCTGTTAAATCTGGGTACAAGTTTCTGCATGAAGAACATCTTGGTAAGCAACCTGGTCCGTCTGAGAACGAAGCCTTGAAGCCATTGTGGAAGAAGATTTGGGGTCTCAATGTTCCAAACAAAGTGAAACATCTGGCCTAGAGAGCTTGCAAAGACTCTCTACCCACTAAAGTGAACTTGGTCCACCGTAAGATCATTACCACAGGCACCTGTGATCAATGTAAAATGCACCAAGAAGATGTTGTGCACGCCTTGTTGCACTGCCCAGAATTGAACTATTGTGGTGCACACGGCCAAAGTGGAACCATGGCACGCTCTCTGCGTGCTCCTCTTTTATTGACGTGTTTGATTTCATTTTTGCAAAGAACAGAGAACCAGAGCTATTTGCAGCAGTGATTTGGACACTTTGGAATAGGCGTAACAACCTTCACCTCGGCAAACCTACCTTACCAATTGACAAAGTGTTGGAGTTTGCCTAGGAACGCCTGATGGGGTCTGAAACTACCAACGTGCCACCTTCGCATCCCCATGGACGTTCAACAACTCATTGGATAGCACCTGAGGCAAATAGGTTCAAGATCAACTTTGACGGAGCGATATTTGCAGACAGAGATAGTGCTGGGATAGGCATGGTGATCCGAAATGATGCCAGGCTGATTATGTTATCTTTGACTCAACAAATACCCCTGCCAGCATCAGTCATTGAGGTGGAAGCACTGGCGGCAAGAAGAGCTTTAGAATTTGCTTTGGAACTTGGCTTCGACGATATAATTTTGGAAGGTGATTTAGAAATCCTTATAAAGAACCTGATGAATGGAGGCAGCAAGTTGACCCACTACAGAAATATTGCAGCAGATATTCTTTTCCTGTTGTCTCACTTCTCTAAAGGTAAATTATCCTTCGATAGGAGACATTGTAATAGGTTAGCACATTCACTAGCAAGGAGAGCAATTATACCTCCTCTTATGTCCGTCTAGATGGAAGAAATACCACCAGACCTTGCATCTATATTTTTGGCTGATCTTGAATCAAGATCAGCCAAAAATATAGATGCAAGGTCTGGTGGTATCAAGATCAGCCAAAAATATAGATGCAAGGTCTGCTGATCTTGAAACTTCATTAAGGGAGGCTATCAAGATTCTTGATAGCCTCCCTTAATGAAGTTTCACAGTTTTGATTCTCAAAAAAATATATATATGTTTATGTTTTAATTTTTTTAAAATTAATTATTGAAGATTAACGTATATTAATTACAATTTGATATTTGTATGGTTTGATGTTATCAAAAAGGTTTAGGGTATGTTTGGTAACTATTTTTTCTCCTTATTTTCTGTTTTCAAAAACAATTTTCTATTTTTTGAGACTAAAAAACTTGTTTGGCAATCCAAAATAGACAAAAAAAAACAAAAATTGTTCTCAAAATTCAATTTGTGAAGGAAACTGAAAAGATGCAAAATGCTATTTTCAGTTTCTAGTTTTTAAAAGTTAATGAAAACACGCATTTGTTTTAATAAATCTGTCTCATTTAATGAGTTAGCATTAGAGTTCAAATCCTAGTAACAACGTATTTTAGTATTTTCTATTTTTTTTCTTCAAAAAACTATTTTTTTTTTTTTTAATTTCAACTAATCAAACATGTTTTTGATTTCAAAAATACAAGAATTTTTTTTTTTTTTATTCCCAAAAACAAGTTTTTGAAAATAGAAAACAAAAATTGTTACCAAACATTCTTTGGAGTATAAGTTGAACATCATTTGCATTTAAAAAATATATATCAATCTGTACGGCACGCGTACCCGGTCCCACTTGGGCCATTTATTCTCATGTCAAGATACGGCCCATACGCCTATTATCTCTCTCTGCAGGCCCATCCCGAAACTCTACAGAACGCTGGCCCAAGGTTCACCTCCTGTTTTATGCTCGGTAAATCTTCACCGATCACTGTCGCAGACGACGACCGAGCATGACGTGCAGGGTATGCCCAGCAGTTCCTTTCGGCGCGCCTCCGCCGAGCATATCTGCGGAAGTGGGAACCAAGTTCCGAAGCCATACTTACCGTTTCCCACTCCCACCTAACCACCCACTTATGTTCAATAACACTGGACCGCCCGTTGCACTAACCAGAAAGTAATCATAACCTCACCACTAATTTAGAACTATAAATATGAGAATCTTGGGGAGAAGTAGGGGTTGGAAAATTGGGCGCAAGAGCAAAAAGATAGAGAAAGGAAAGGAAGCAGAAAGGTGGTTCAGGCAATGGAGAAGAGAAAAGTGATCTCACTGAGTCTTCGTGCCGAGGACTACCCAGTGTAGGAAATCCAAACCCACCATACAAGTAAGTTGTGAGTCCAAGTGAGCCCAAACCCATTAGCTTCATTTTCGGTGCGCGCACAATCAATGATTTTTCTTTTAATTGAGTTCTTAGGGCTCTAAATCTTGTGTAAAGCATTAAATATAAAGAAAAAAAATCATAAAACAAAGATGTAGAATGTGTTATGTTGTAAACGTTCTTATTGATATAATTAACTTTTCATTTTGTCACACGGAACTTGCTATCCACAACACCTTGCAAGCTTTACAATTCACCTTTCAGAATGCAATTAAATCTTCAAAAATATAAAAACAAATAGGAAGATTGGTTTTTTTTTTTTTCCTCTTTATTTTCTCGGATAGTGCTTTTTCATCCTCAAGATGAAATGAGCACATTGCCGAGCTACCCATCTGATCAGGGGATCAACTGAAAGATTGCTTGGTGCATTACATCATTCTCGTCACCCGTTTTTACTTTTCAGCTTTCGTTTATGATGGGGGCTCAAGTTTACAATATTCATCCATAGTGGTCGTCCAGACAATCAAACCACATCCATAGCCTGATTGCATCCAGAAAACCTTAAGAGGAGAGAAGC
Organism: Quercus aquifolioides; assembly: GCA_019022515.1. Lineage (NCBI taxonomy): Eukaryota > Viridiplantae > Streptophyta > Magnoliopsida > Fagales > Fagaceae > Quercus > Quercus aquifolioides. Next base: position 78,715,699 of record CM032328.1, on the reverse strand, counting down.
CCAACAATGGCATCATGTATATGACTGATACTCGTCCATTAATAACAAGACCATTCAATCTCATGATGGTCATCTAGGATTGACACAAGGGCATGGACGACCAGAAGATACTTGGTGAATTCTACAAGAAAACTTCTCATAAGGCTCCATGTATCAGACCATGATGCACACCTCCTAAAACATGAAGAGAATTCTCCATAATTTGCTCCACATTTCCCATTTCCTCCATTAACTACCCACATCACCCATGATTGTAGTGGATCCGAACAAGTAGACCCACTTCTAACTCTCTATAAAAGGAACAAATCCTATTCACCCAAGGTAAGCTCGACTATTCATTGTTTTCCCATCCATGTGTTCTAGAGAAAAAACTGACTTAACCGTTGGAGGGTTCTTGGTCGAGTTACACCGGTCATCCTTGACAGTTCTTTTTTTTTTTTTCAAGACCTACAACCATTACCATATCCCGAAATATTTCAGCCTACTGATTTTCATGCATTATCAGTTTATATTTAACATCTTGATAAAGTAGGCATTATTCAGAGCCTCGAGTCATAAATATGCATTTAATCAAACGATTATGTGAATGCATTATTATCTCTCCCTTTGATTCACAAATGGGATTCCACTAAGCCTGTCAATTAAGGTGAAAGGGTCTGTAAGAAGTCTGAAATCTTAATCGAAATATAGGATGTGATTAAAAGCTCATCAAGCTTCCTCATCCTTGAAAGAATGCCACCCTGGCAACTCAAAATGGTTCTTACCAAGCTTCCAAACTTCTCTGAAAATATACAAAAAAATAAGTGAAATGCATTACAAGCATAAGTTTTGAAAAACACAACAGATAAAACAAAGGTTAATTGCTAGCTTCTTCATCAAAATATTTCAATTCAAAGTGCAGCTCCATCTCAAATGACACTTCGCCTTTGGAGCAAAGTGGAGGGTAAAGTAGTGAGTTCAAAACTCAACAAGTGCACCTGCAACTGATAATTACCAATTACAAAACTGGCTTGAATCAAATGACTCTCTAGAAGGGGATAATAATGACTTAAAATGTTCAATTGCAACCAAAACAGATTTACAACAACAGTCGACTTTCAAAAGCAATATCAAGAGGACCTCTTGATGCACATCTACTAACATATCAAACTTGAGGTGTCTTAATCTATGCCAATTTTCCAGAGATCAGTGGAACCTGCTAGAGGGCAATAAGCTTCTTCCAAGAGACAAGTAGCTACTATTTACATCATCAAGGAAATGGCGTCCTTCAAAAACCTCATTCCAGGAGTACTATGGGGTTCAAAACGAATCTTCATACACACAGTCTTCCTCCAAGCACATGAAGCACCTTGCAGATAGTTAACGGCCACAAACTCCCGCTTCTTATCAGTTATCCAGATCAAGCATAACGCAAAAGACACCTTGCTGAATCAGAATCCACAAAAATCTCATAACAGCAGCTCTTTTTCAATCAACAAGTCTTTCTATAGCATAAACACTGATCTCAATCAAACGACTTATTGCTGAATCAGAGTTTTTGCTCAGTGCCGGTATAGAATTCCAGGTTGCCAAATACATTAGAAGATTTTTTTTTTTTTTTCCCAAAATTTTGTTCCACATTCATAATACAGTGTGTAATGCTAACGACCTTGGGTCAGTTAGCATCTCCTGAGCAGCTCCCTACTTAATTGCCAGGAATCCAAATATTTAAAATATAACATCAGGACCTACTGCCACTAAAGTTCTGGACTTTAATAAATTCAAGGCCACCAAGCTGATACATGAAATATTTACCCCTTTTTCGTCTTTTCAATTCTAATATGATATAAAGTGCACATTAGTGTCGTCATGTAAGGGCTTGCGCACATTACAATGAGAAGTAAAATGTTTAAAAGTGTGAATGCATTAATGTATCTTTACAAGAATATTACAGAGAATTGTTCCCTTGCTCTTGAAGTACATGATTAGGATAACATGCACACAGAAACAAATTACTCCATGAGGTGGTCAAAAGAACTTTCTAAACAATGGAGTTGATGACATCATGGGAACCTCTATCCTGTCCAAGATATAAAAGATTGATCATGTCACAGGAGCAATGATAAAAATAGTAAATAAAACACACTGAAAAAAAGTCACATACAATCACTCCAACTTTCGTGAAAGAAGAGTGGGCTAGCCAATGAAACAAGTTTCAGAAGTAAAAGGCTAAATACCATGACTACACATAAAAGGAGCTTAGCCATCGAAGACAAGATTAGGTGTGAATACAGAATACGGCAAAAGACTACGAAAAGTCCATATACTCTTAAAGAGCCAAATAGAGGTACCCCAATTAAAACTAAACCTTTCCCACAATGTAATAACCAATGAGACAAAGTTTCCTCAACCAGGACCATCCAAACAAAACAACATCTTCACTTGATTATAATAGATGTGGATCTTAATTCAACAAACGAAATGAAAGGGAAAACAAAATAGAAACTCTATGAACTAGGGAGAGTACCGTTTCCCATTAATACATTTCGTGATCATCAAATAAATTTCCATAATCTCATTCAGCTTGCACCGCCAAGCAATTCTTCTTACTGAGGCAAGCCAGCTTCAATTTCATCCCACATTTCGACATTCTTCGTGACTTTCTCCTTCACTTGTTTAATAACCTCTCGAGCCTCATCAACCTTCGAAACTCCCACGAGTCCCTCAACGAGCGACTTCATTGTCCCAAAATTCGGGACCCAACCCTTCTCCATGCTCTCCTTAGCAATCGATAAAGCAGCGTCGAAATCCTTTCCTTGGCACAGGAAATACACCAATGAATAATAACAATCGCTACTCGGTTGAAAACCCCTACTCTTCATACTCTTCAAGAGCTTCTTACCTTCCTCCAAATCCCCTTCCTTACAGAACCCATGAATCAAATGTGAATAAGTATCCGAATTCGGCTTCATCCCCCTCGACAACATTCCATCCATCAAAGCCTTAGCCTCGAAAGACTTCTTCAACTTACACAAACTCTGAATCCTAATGTTATAAGTACCAATACCCCTATTCACTCCATGGTTCTCCATCAATTTCAAAACTTTCCCAACATCCTCAAACTTCTCCTCCTTATAAAACCCAGCAAGCAAATTCCCAAAAGTCGTGGCATTCGGCTTCACAGACTTCCTCTCCATCTCAGCCAAAACAGAGTACCCAGAACTCGTCGAACCCGATTCCGAAAACCCTTTAATCACCGTATTAAACGTATCCAAATTCGGCTGAATCTCATAAAACTTCGGAAACTCAATATAAACCCGGTTCAGCTCCTTGTAATCCTTAGCCAAAAGACAAGCAAAGAGCAAAGCGTTGAGAGATTTAACGGTTCGAGGAATACCCAGATCGTGAATTCGCTTGAAAGTGTCAATGGCTTGTGGGATCATCTTGGCTTGACCGTACAGAACGATAGCGTGAGAAGCGAAACGCTCCGTTTTGAGGTCGGGCCGAGAGGTTAGGAGGTCGTCGAGGAACTGGCGGATTGTGTCGAAGTGGTTGGATTCAGAGAGCTTGGAAACGGCGACGGAGAAAGCGATGCGGTCGAGGTGGGACTCGGGGGTGAGAGAAGCGGCGTGGCAGATTTCGAGGATTTTGTGTGGGTTTTGCTCGGATTTAAGGAGGGAGAGTGCCGATCGGGTCTTGGACTTGGAGGAGAGTGGGGTGGAGGAGTTTTGGGAGAGGATGGATGAGGTGGAGTAGAAGTGGTGGAGGTGGGTGGCGACGCGGTGGGAGTAGGTGAGGGAGTGGCGGAGACGAGTGGTGAGGGACATGGTTTTTTTTTTTTTTTGGGGTTCAAGAGAAATGAAGAGAGAGTAAATCAGAAATGGATTTTGATTGTGAGGGGAATGATTGGGGGTTTCAGTGAAGTGGGTGTGAGCGTGACTGAGTGATGAAGCTAGTGAGTTTTTTCTAGGGTTTTAGTGTTTCTGAATAGAGAAAAACAAAAACGTAAAAAAAAGGGAGGATCGAACAGGGGAATTGAACCCGACGTGAATCGAACACGCAACCTTCTGATCTGGAGTCAGACGCGCTACCATTGCGCCACGGATCCTTTGGTTGTTTTAAATGCGGGTATAATTATTATTAAATAATGATTGTTTGGTTTAATCTTTTAATTTGTGTGGAAAATTATTATTCATAGGCCATATGAGCCATTTAAAAAAATTTTAATTTAATTTTTTTAGTGAGTTAGGCCTTTTTTGGTTTGTGTTGGGTGTGTATTCATTTTCTATAGTCAAATTTTGTACTCATTTTTTTTGTTTGACACCAATTTTCTATTCTAGTTTTTGTATTGTCTTCTCCTAACTTTTTTTTTTGACAACCCCAATGGATAAAAAAAAAGAAGAAACAACACAACACATCAATTTTTCGTCCCTTACAACACACAACCCACAAATACAAACAAATTTCAGCAAATTTGCTCCCTAAACACCTCAAATCCACCATTGGATACGCCTTCAAACAAACAATCACCATAACCATTTCAACAAACCAACTCCAAAACAAACACCAACCCTAGAGGGAATCCGCTGACAATGAGCATTGGCCAGTAACTGATCGAATTTCATTCAAGAAAGAGTGACATCCTTTGATCGAGAGAAAGGGGTAAACACCGACATTGAAGTTGAGTGCTTCATGGCGGAGCCACCACCGCCACACACCTTCACTGATCTCCCCTTTCACAGGTTGCTCTAAGAGAGAGAGAGAGAGAGATTTTTATTAATGAGACAACTCATTTTTAGTGGACCCACGAAATTCTTTTTTTACAAAAATGCCACTATATCCATTTTCACAAGAAGGAAAATGACCAAACGATGTATTCAGTTTTGTATTCAAATCAGATTTTTTTTTTTTTTTTTTATAATACTAAAAATGAAAACTTAATTCAAATAACATAACCAAACCAAGTTTTTAGTGGTGGGTCCTACCAAAAACTGAAAATAAATATGAAATATAACACTTTTTTCCTCAAACTAAACACCCTTTTAATGTGTGAAGTGGTAGGACAATTTGGAAATGTTATGAAATTAAAATAATTTTTTGTTTGTATCAACTTTATTGTTATGTGCGAAAACTAATCAATTTGGTAGCAGTATTTTTTTTTTTTTTAGATAGTTACAATATATTGCTAACCCCACAACTCGAACATTTTCTCCCCTAAACCTTCAAGTTGAGCATTTTGTATATGGGGAGGTGCCAATTAAGTTACAAATGTCTTGACAGGGAGAAGAAAAATGAATACATGTGTGACTATTAGACACATTGTTTACTATCTTTTGTTAAATTAAGTTTTCAAATTTATACAAACTAGGTTGTATATCATGTTCACACACAAAAACATTCAATAATGATGATAATAAGGTGATCATCTTCTTCTTTTTCTTTTTCTTTTTCTTTTCTTTTCTTTTCTTTTCTTCTTTTTTTTTTTTTTTTTTTTTTTTTTTTTTTGTAATGAGTATTATGAATGAATTACTTGACACCAAACTTAAGAAAAAATCATTCGAACATTTGACTCAAAATTATATAAAAATTAGAAACAAATTTAGATTCAATTTACATTGTTATTTTACTTTATATATATATGATAAGATAAGTTCTAACCGATTGATTTGGTCAATATCATAGCAAAAGGCGAAATTTCTTACCATTCTAAATAATTCGCTCAATAGGAGTTATCATCAGGAGCAGATATCATAGGTTGAAACTACCTTTAAAAAAAAAAAAAAAAAAATTGTTCAACAATATTTTAGTCAAATCCCCTCATGAAAAAACTTTTTGAAACTTTAAAATTAAACAAAAAAAATCTTTAAAAATAATTACTTTCAATAAAGGAAATTTTTTTTTTTTTTTTTTGGGTCAGATATTATGTAACCATAAGCTTTAAATGGCCCTTGTGTGTGTGTGTGTGTATTTTGAGAAAGTTTCAACCTATGGCGTCCGCTCTTGATGATAACTCTTTATTATCAGACCAAGACACCAACCGTTTTTAGTGTAGGCGGGGATTGAACTCCAGATTTCTTATTCAACTATCAAAGACTTACCAGTTGAGCTAACTGGAACCCCTCCCCCCCCCCCCCCCCCCCCCCCCCCCACACACACACACACACATATATAGTCCTTTTTTTTTTTTTTTTTTATGCATAAAAATGGTCCAGTTCATACGGAATTGTTTGTCAATTGTTTACAATATTTTTTTAAGTTTAGCCTTTTATTTATCTTTTTTAGAAACACCTACACAAGGTAAACTTTTTTTTTTTTTTGAAACCGGAAGCAACATTCATTCATTCACTAAATAAAGAGTCGTTGTACAATGCATGTAATGCTGGTGGGGGGGACTCCTCCATCCAATACAGTTCATCAGGGACATTCCTAGCAAATCTAGCAAGAGAGTGGGCCACTATATTGGCTTCCCATTTGACACAGCTGATAGCCTTCCAGTGCAATCCATGAATTAGGCAGAGGACATCACCGTATACACCTCCAAGCAAGGAATGATAGGGAACCTGGGAAGAAATCGAATGCATCACATTGACATTATCCCCTTCTATGATCAATTTCGTGAACCCAACATCTATTGAGAATTCCAGGGCTTTTCTACATGCTAAAACCTCGGCCTCTTCACTATCCACAACAGGTGGTCCTTTGATAGACATAACTGCCATCACCTCTCCCTTTTCATTACGAATAATTGCGCCAAAACCTGAACACTTTAGCTCAGGGAAAACAACAGCATCGAAATTCAATTTAAAAATTGATATGGGGGGAGGTTGCCACATGGTCACACTTGGTTGCGTTGCTGGTATAGTCAGTTGATCCTGGGCTTGTTGAAACTCATTCAAAAACTCCACTGCTCTTCTATTTAGCCAGTTTGGTTCCTTTAATTTTCCCCCATAAATTATTGTATTCCTTTGGTTCCAAATAAACCAAGCCTGTACTAAGAACAATTCGAACTCAGTTGCAAAGAGTCAATCAAGCAAGCTTTCAAATAACTGCAAAGTGTCAGCTTATTCTCTAATGTGTTTCTGTAATCTGACTTGACTTCCAGCCCACACATCCTGAGCCACCCCGCACTCCCATAGTACAGGACTCCCAGTCTCTAGAGCTTTCTTACAGCACTCACAAGTGTTGTTTGTGACTATTTTCCTTCTTGCCAAGTTCACTCGGGTTGGGAGTATATCCTGACATGCGCGCCACCCAAAAACCTTGATCTTGGTTGGAACATGAAGATTCCAAAGTTTAGCCCAGACAGATTGGCCCATTGGACCTGAGGAGCTTTCAGCCACATCTCCTTCTCGTATGATCTGCCTAGCTACATGATACTCGAATTTGACAGAGTACAAACCCTTTTTATTATGCAGCCAAACAATGGAATCCATGACACTCCTACGACTCAGGGGAATACGGCATATAGCATCAGCATCCTTACTATGGAAGTTTGCCATAATAAACTCTCTCCTCCACTCTCTTTGATCCGAGTCTATAAGCTCAAAAACTATTCTCACCTCAGCTTTTTCATACAAAGGGACTAAAACCTTGTTCGTGGGGTGGTTAGGGAGCCATTTGTTAGAAAAAATCCTGATGGAAGAGTCATCACCAACCCGCCAGCAACACCTTTTTCTCTAGAATTGGCTTCGCTGCCATGATGCTTCTCCACACATACAAGCTATTTGGGGGCACAGCTGCATCAAGAAAATGACACCTTAGGAAGTATTTTACTTTGAAACATTGAGACAGTAGTGACCTGTTCTCATGTATCAACCTCCAGCCTTGCTTTGCCAACACGGCAAGATTAAATGATCTCAAATCCCAGAAACTCATGCCACCCTTCTTCTTAGAAATAGCCAATGAACTCCCGCTTTTCTAGTGAATCTTCCTCTCATTCCCCACTTATCGCCACCAAAACTTTGCATACATGGTTTCAAGATCATCACACAAAGACTTAGGCAATTGGAACACACCCATCATGTAAGTTGGGATAGATTGGGCCACTGCTTTTATAAGTACCTCTTTCCCTGCTCTAGAAAGCATCAAACCCTTCCCACCTTGCAATTTTTTCCAAACCCTATCCTTCAAAAAGGAAAAAGTTTGGTTTTTTGCTCTCCCAATCAAAGTAGATAGGCCAAAGTAGGATTCAAATTTCTCTACCTCCTTTACCCCTAATGTCGAACTTGACCCAAGCCCTCTGTAATTCTGGGGTATTGCTACTAAAGTAGACAGATGACTTCTCCATGTTAATGCTTTGGCCTGAAGCCTGGAGGATTTTAGTGATTTCTTCAACTTCTCTTTGAGCGATTTGGCAAAAAAGCAATGAGTCATCTGCAAATAGTAGGTTGGAGATTGTGGGTGCTCTCCTGCAAATAGATACCCCAATGATGCGTCCCTCCATTTCTGCCCTTGCCAATAGTGAAGTAAAGCCCTCTGCACACAAAAGAAACAAATAAGGTGAAAGAAGATCTCCTTGCCGGAGACCTCTAGATGGAGAAATATTGCCATAGGATTTGCCATTGATAAGTATGGAGAAAGAAGGCGTAGTGACACATTCCATCACCCTACTGATCCACCTCTCAGGGAAGCCCAGTTTAGACATGACCCCATGTAAGAAGGATCATTCCACTCGATCATAAGCTTTACTTATATCCAATTTCAAAGCAAGTGAGCCTTTTTTGCCCTTTTTTTCGACAATGCATAGCATGTAAAGTCTTATAGGCCACTAATACGTTATCTGTAATAAGCCACCCTGGGACAAAGGTGCTTTGAGTTAGGGAACTTATTTGGGGAAGAATTTGCTTTAAACAGTTCGCCAAAACCTTTGAAATTATTTTATATATCACATTGCAAAGACTAATTGGCCGGAAATCAGAAATTTTTTCAGGAGACTTAATCTTAGGGATAAGGACAATATTCGTGTGATTAACATCAGGCACCATTTTACCAGAATTCAAAAAATCCAACACAGCATTGACTACATTATTACTCACTACATGCCAAAATTTTTGGTAGAATAGAGCGTTCATACCATCGGGTCTAGGAGCCTTGGTGGATCCCATTTGGAACAATGCCGCCTTTACTTCTTCAGCACTAAAATCACTGGACAAAACATCTTGCATTTCAAGAGTCACCTTGTGAGGTACTGCACTGAGACATTCTCCCTTCTGGTCACACCTCCCTACCAAAAATAAATTCTCAAAATAATCTATGGCTACCTTTGCAATATCATCCAAACCATCAACCCATTCATTATCTACATTTTTAATTCTTTGTATGTAATTCTTTCACCTCCGCTGAGATGCCTTTGCATGAAAAAATTTTGTATTCCTATCCCCATTTTTAAACCAAGGAATCCTAGACCTCTGAGCCCAAAAAATCTCTTGCTTCATTAGTAGAGCATCCATTTTCTTACTGACTTCTAAAAATTCTGCTCTGTTCTCAATTTTAGCCTCTGCCGAGTTCAAAGCTTCAATCCATTGTTGTAGGCGTTTGATCTCTTCAGTGTTTGGGTTAGTTTTTGAAGAACCCCATGCTAATAATTCTGCACCACAGACTTTGATCTTCTCCTTTGCAAGAGTTAACCCCGTTTCCCCCTCACCACCCTTAGCTCATGCTTCTTTAATCACCTCTTCACATTCACCCCACAATAGCCAAGATTCCTCAAATTTAAAACCTCGGCTTCCCTTTGTTTCATGCCTCTTACAAATCTGGTAGTGAAGAATAATGGGTAAATGGTCAGAAGCATGGGATGTGAGATGGTTTACCATGCTGAATTGAAACTTATCTCTCCAGGACCTAGTAGCAACCGCTTTATCCAATCTCTGCCTCATGTTTGCAATACCGGGTCTCCTATTGTTCTAGGTATACGAATATCCCCTGAAGCCCAAGTCCTCCAATTCATATTCTTCCAAAGTAGCACGAAAATCATTTACTTGGTTCCACTGGGCTAGTCATCTACTTAGTTTCTCTGATGAGTGTAAGATTGCGTTGAAATCGCCAATACAGAGCCACGGTCCGTCTACAAAAAGATCAAAGATGTGTTAGAAGTGCCCATGACTTAGCTCGTTGTGCAACTTCTGGCCAGCCATAAAAACAAGTTAGCCACCACACGAATCTGTCATCCTCCACCACCTTGGCCAGTATATGGTTTGCAGTAAAATTAAAAACGTATAACTGTACATCTCTCTTCCAGATTAGCGCCAAGCCTCCCTCGGAGTCAGGGTATTTCACAACAATCCAATTTGGAAAAGGCAAGTCACCATAAAGTTTTTCAAAGCCATCTTTATTTTCCATTAGAAAGCACACCGTGGGAGCTTGTTCCCTCACAATCTTACGAAGGCTCCGACCTGTCCAAGGGTTCCCAAGCCCTTGGCAGTTCCAGCTTAGAAGCTTCATTGCTTCCGGCAAAGGTGGTCCACCACCCCCACCGATATCTGACCATTAGTGCTTGCCTGTGCTGCCATTTTCCTCACTTGAAATTCTGCACTTCATCGTCCCCACACATTACACACTCCTCGGACTACATATTACCTCTCTTTCCCAACGTAGTTGGGTTGCTGGGCTTCTCGTGCAAATTGGACCCACACTCCATCTTATTAATTCGTACCCATGTGGACTTGGGCCCACTCCTCACCACAGCCTGCCCACCTTCATCCAACAATTGCGCGGAAATTACTTCTGATTTTAAAATTAAATCCTCCTTATCAGTTACCGTAAGTTTAGCTCCATCACTTTCCTTATTTATGTCATTAATTCTGTCATCAATGGTCTTAAACAGCTGAGGATCAGGGATTGTACCAGAATTCACGAACTTTCCAAATATACCGTAATCAGTTACAGTAGGGTTTTCTCCTTACTGTGCCGCCGCCGTCATCTGTTTCCCCAACTCCGGTTGCATACTCGGTGCATTCCTCAAGTTGTCCCCCTGACCGTCATTTGAAGAAGATGTTGGGTTTGTTTCTCTTGTAGATGATGACTTCGGACGGCCACCCGTAGCTTTTAGCCAGTCACCATATTGATACTCCACCTTCCCTCCATTCTTCTCTAGTGCATAGTGGCTTGCACAGTGATGCAGGTCATATCCAAAAAGCCCACAAAAATGGCAGAACATTGGGAGCCTTTCATACTTAAACTTCACCCAAGTGCACTGACCATCCGAACCTGCTATGAATCCACCATGATAAAGTGGCTTGGTGGTGGGTAGGGACACACAGACTCTTAGAAAGAGGTTAAGGTCATCTGGTCTTTTTCTCATCTCCACCTCCTCGACTATTCCCAACCAACTCCCTACTTCTGTTGCTACCTGAGGGGTTGCCATGTCAAAGAGAGCCCCCATATTTGGACCCATAGAGATGCATGATCAAGTCTCACATTCGCCACACTCATTCCTTTTTGCCACTTTGTAAGCATCAACAGTTGATTATCGAAAGTCCATGGTCCACCTCTTAGGATTCGTACCGTATCGAACTCTGACTGAAACTTGAATTGAAATAGGTTTGAGCCAACCTCTAAAATTTGCAAACTGTCTTCTAAACCCCAGTCTTTCCTTAAAGTGCCCTTAGCTGCCTTTTTATTGAAGGTTTTGCACGTAAGAAATTTTCCTATGAGACTCAAATTGCAGCTCTCAATGTTCGCCTCTCTTCCCTCGTCTGAGATTGCAATAACTTCTTCTTCATCCACTGTTAACTTCATGTTCTCCAAGCAGTTAATCACATCATCCACCATATTCGATGGTTGAAATAATAATGAAAAGAAAATAGTACCCTTAGGGATGGCCTAAGGGAGGAAGATGCTCGTAGAGAACGAGAGAGAGAGCTCCTACTCAAGAGGAGAGTTACCATTCAGGCTCCACACAAAGTAAACTTGAATCCACATTATAAATTGATTTGCAGATACTTTATCTGTCATTAATCATTAGGAAATGTTAAAAAATTGCTAAAATTCTACTGCACTAATAAATTATGGACACCTAACCATGGTTAAAGACCATTTAAAATCTGTCTATCAATGATCAAAAGGAATTTAAATTTAGAGCTCTTCTTCCCATGTTTTTAACATGTGGAATTTAGAGTATAAATATTTTGTATAGCAGTATAGGGCTTGCCGAAAATTATGTTCATGCTTCTACCAGCTCTTCAACTTTGTATCTGGGTTCAAAATATTAAAATAATAGTGGGTTGAATGGATGGTCCAACTCCAAATTTTGGTCAAAAATAAAGGATAAAAAGAGAACCGCCCTGACCCTGAGGCATGAGTTTCTACATTTGGCCTAACCCAAGTGGCATGATATAGGCAGTGTAACCAACTTTAAATGATAGATTGACATGAAAAAAACAAAAATCTTGACTACGTACTCTACAAAATGTTAACACAGGCTTCACAATGTTCACAGGAAGAAAGGAAATAAAGAAAACAAACATAACAGATAAAACAGTAATTAGCTGTGTAGAACTATTAATTAAGAAACACACTGAAACCAAATGAGATTGAAGAAACAATTTGTAGTTACATCCTAATTTGAATTGACTGAGCAGCCTCTTAATTTTTTGTATTTTTTTTTTTTCCCGATATTCGCCTCTTAATTTGTTGTATTGCTTTGCCAGATTCACCAACATATAATTATTATACTTAATTGGATTTGCTGATTGCGATGGACCCCGTATCTCTATTAGGCCAGATATAAATAATAGGCCATTATGAACCAAACTGTTTCTCCATTGGTCCTGATATAAATATCCTGGATTTGTGAGAAGAAGTACCTTGCATTTTATTAGAAACAATTAGCTAAAATCCGCTAAGAGAAACAGAGTTTAAGTGCAGAGGAACATCCTCCATCCACACATTAAGACCGTTAACATGTCTAATAAGGTTATGAGCAACAGAATTCCTTTGTCTACAAATCTGAGAAAAACTAAGAAAACAAAAAGATCCTAAAAAGAGTTTAGCCTCAGCTATAAGATGTCCGGAAGAGGAGGAGAGAAATTCATCTTCACTATCAAGAGCTTTGATGATAATCTCAAAGTCACCTTCAACAGGTAAAGTTGAGTTGTTGGGCAAAGCTTAGAGCCCTCACTACAGCCATGGCTTCAACAGCAGCAACCAAGTGTGGGATAAGAACTTTCTCTGCCAAATATGCTAAAACTCAAACTATTCCCTCAGTGACGAACTAGCATAGGGCTGAGGGGGGCCAAGCCCCCCAGCCTTTGAAAAAAAAAATCAACTGGTATATATATATCAACATAAAAAATATTTGCTTTTGGCTCTAAAATTTATTACTTGGCCCCCCTTCTCAAAAAATTTACAAACTAAGAGCATCCGTATCAGCCGTGCTAAATGTGCCAAATGCCAAATATTTGGCACATTTAGCACACAAAACACAAAAAACCTCATTTATCAGATCTTCCAAATCTTATTATTTTTGCCACATGTGAACAGTAACCTCACAAATTTACCATTGTACGGACAGCTGTGGCATAAGTTTTTATTGTTTTTTTATTCCTCTTTCTCTCTCATCTCTCTGTCAGTCTCACTCTCACCATCAACCCCCAATCCTCTCCTCTCAAACCCCACTCTGTCTCTCTATCTCCCACTCCCTGTTTCTCTCGGCGCCGTCACCCTGCTCGGCCTCGGCGCCTCCGTGCTCACCAAGACGCTGACATTCGCCGCCGCGTTCTCCGCCTTCGGAGATCCGATCCCGTGGCTCAACGCGCTCGCTTTCTTCTTCGCCCACGAGTTCATCAAGACTGGGCTCAGGAACCGAATCGCTTTTCAGCTCGTCGTTGGTGCGAATCTGACTTTCAACACGATCAAGCAGACGATCGGGTGGACCAATTGGGCCAAGGCGGCGATCGTGCCTGGGTTGGTGTCGTTGATTGTTGGGGTGATTTGTAATGGGTCCGGTGGTATTGGTGTGGGGTTTTAATTTGTGGGAGTGGGTTTTGGGTCGTGGTGGTGTAGTGGTGGCGTGGGGCCGTGGTTGTGGCTGGGTATTGATCAATCAAAGATCTCTCTCTGCCTACAAACCAAATATTATTTTGGGTCGTGGTTGTGGCTGAGTTTTGGGTTGTGGTGGTTGTGGCTAAGTTGTAAATAATATTTGGGTCGTGGTTGTGGCTGAGTTTTGGGTCGTGGTGGTTGTGGCTGAGTTGTAAATAATATTTGGGTCGTGGTGGCTGTGGCTGAGTTGTAAATATTATTTTAATGTGTAGAAAATATTATTTTAATGTATAGAATTGAATGATAAAACATCTGATAAATGGGATGTTGTAAAATGATGTGGTAAAATAATAAAGTAGGTATTTGGTGTGGCAAAATGGCATAATTTTTGCCACATCTGCTGTGGATGCTCTAACCCATGAAATCCCAAAATGGATAACAAAAAAATCCTTAAAAAAAAAACATATTCGGATAATAAAAAAAATCTTTGGACTAATCATAAATCTAGTCTAAGCAAAAACAATAACAACAAGTTAATTACAAATCCTAACAAAAAAAATCGCAAAAACCCAATAACCTTTACCCAATTTCTCATTCTTGTTTGAAAGCTTTATGCCCCTCTCAAATGATTCCACCCTCATTGCCACATAGACAACTCCTATGCCACTGATCACTCCATCCACACACCAGTTAGTATCACCAACAACTTGGATGAATTGGCGTCTTTAACTCAAACCGTGAAAAGAAAATTATTTATTTTTTGAATGATAGAATTTATTGATTTTAATATTTTATTAATTTTGGGACACACTTGACATGCATACATAAATGGTTATACACGTGTGAAATAACAACAATTTATTGTTTTGTGCCTTACCTAAATGCCACCAAAGCATGTGTTTAATTTGTCTATTGGTAATAAAATTTGTGCCTTAGCCAAATTAATGTAATGATTGGAAAAACTTTATTATTTACTTAGTTAAAGACTCAAAGTTACCGCCCGTTATCATGTAATTGTTTAATAGAACTTTTTTTTTTTTTTAAATACTATTTTTTCAAACTTGCAATTTTTTTAAAGGAAAAATCTTAACCTTACCAAGACACCAATAATTCTCTCACCCTTTTTTTAGCTAAATATTAATGCATTATGTTTATTAATCATTATTTTAGTTGTTATATATATAGCATTACGAAGTTATTATTTATTGAATTATGTGAAAAGAATAATTTTTTTTAATTTATAATGTGGATAGAATAAAAGAATCGGACTAACCTTCATCAAACCTTGAAAATATTAGGACTTATCAATTGACTTACAAATTAAACTCTTATTTATAAATTTTTATTATTAATTTTTCTTCAAAAGAAAAAATACAAATAATTAAAAAAAATTAATACTAATTAATAATGCATTGTTGTCAACCTCTAGTATTGATATTCCAATTTTTTTAAATCTTTAAACAAAGAACTTCAGTTCCCCTAAGTTTGAATCCTGATTCCGTCCTTGTAAATCAGGGATAATTACCCCAAGTCTTGCTTCACCAATCTCTTTAAAAACTGCACCACCAAAATTAATTTTGACGATGGGAGGGGAAGGTGGAGGAGACCATGTATAGATACCCAATCTCTTCCGCATTTGGAGGAGTATGCGATGTCTATGGGTTGGCCTTGACAAAACCAAGAGGAGCTGATTGGCCATTGGGATAACATCCGAGATGGGGAAGGTTTGTCCTTGGAAAACAAGTCTGCACCGCCCATGTGCAGGTTTGTCCTGTCGGGGAAAGGTATACGATATCAAAATTAATGTTGCTATTCCTATAATATTTCGTAGTCCTATTCCTAATAGAATTCGACTTTTTTTTTTTTTAATTAAAACGGGTAGCTAAGCTAATACTATATATTGTTATGTTATGAATTATGATAATTTACTTTCAACTAAAACTCTACTAATTTTTCATTTTTTTTTAAAAAAAATCTACTAATTGTTTAGCACCGACCTACAAAGTTCAATTTAATTATTATTTCATATTTCATAGTCCTATTTCTATTAGACTTAAGTTCAATTTAATTATTATTTCATAGTCCTATTTCTATTACAGTTCAACTATGTTAGGATAATTTACTTTCAACTAAAACTCTTCTAATTGTTCAGCAATCAGCACCGACCACACACTCCTATAAATAAGCACCAAACCCTACTCAGTCATTGGTGTCATCTTTCTATTCCGTAAAATCTCAAATAGGAGCAGCAAAGCCATACTGAAACCTGTTCTTCTCTTTCTTGTTCTTGTTAATACCAAACGGCTGAACTTTCTCACGTTCGCTGCTGCTTCTTCTTCTGTTTAAATAACTTTTCATACGTATTTGTCACAACCTAAACATGTCAAAGCCTTCTTTTTTCTCAGTCTGCCTCTTGGTTTTTTCTTGGTTTAGGAATCTATGCTCCATGGTTATACGCAAGACAAAGAAAAAGGGGGAGGAGTCTACTACTCTTCCTACGGATATGATCTTTGAGATTTTGAGCCGGATAACATTAGGAGATATTGGGCGGTGCAGACTTGTTTCAAAGGATTGGAACTTGATCACGTATGACTCGAGTTTCATACAGGCACATTGTGAAAGAACCAAAACAATTGATGGTTTTTTCATTCGAAGTTTAGAATGGAGCAAACCCGTCAACAAGTTTGTATCCATCAATGAACCGGATCCTAAATCTAAACTCTCGCTTGACTTCATACCTGGTCCGGTCTCGATTATAGCTGCCACTAAACAAGGTCTTCTTCTGTGTGTGGATAATTATAGTTTTAGAAATCATAAATATTATGTTTGCAAGCCCAGTACTAAACAGTGGAGGAAGATACCAAATCCTAGAACTCGGTATTTCACCGAAAGATGTGCAATGGTTGTGCTCAAGTCAAATCCTTTGCACTATAAGATCATCAGATTTTCAACACACTCCCTGCGTACAATTATGACCTATAAGTCTATGAAGTATTCTTTTCTTTTTTGTGAGATTTTTGATTCAAAAGCGTGGGCATGGAAAAAGTTGAAAGATGTAATGTTGCCCAAAGATGAGTGGTTGGGATTTGACCCAGTTGTATCGGCTTCTGGCTCTCTTTATTGGCTAACTAACAACAATATGGTGTTCGTTTTTCATGTCGATTCCAACAAATGGGCAACATTTGATCTACCTTTTCCATTATGCAAGGAAAACTATTTCGATCCCATGAAACTTGTTGAGTACCAAGGGCGTGTTGGGATGATTTGCAAGAAAGGATGTGATGTACAAGTATGGATGATGGAAAATCATGAAGTATGGAGTAAGAAACAAACTGTGAGTATTGAACCTGCAAAACTTAGTACTTGTTGTTATCCAGTTGCTTTCCAAAGTTCTGATATTATGCTGATGAAAGACGATACCGACATGATACACTACGACTTTAGAAGCGGAAATTTGAAAATGAGCAATGTGTGGACAAGGCCGATGGAAATTTTCCCCTTTCATTCAGATTTTGAACCTGTTGATTTGAAGAATAGGTGTTATAAGAAAAAATATGTAAAGGTTTTAGCTAGATTAAGTCGACGGTTTGGTAGATATTTATCTAAGTTTTTTCGATGAAGAAAATTAATTTTCCAACATTTAAAGAATAGAGATTTTTTGTGTGTGTGTGTGTGTGTGTGTGTGTGAAGTTTGTTTTAGTATTATTGTTTTATATTTGACACTAGCAAGATGTATTAGTCAAATTAATTCAACAGATTAGTAGAGATCTATTTGAGTTTATTGGATGAAGAAAATTTTCTAACATTTAAAGTTGCAATAGGGAATTTTTTATTTTTGTGAAGTTTTTTTTAGTATTATTGTTTTACATTTAGACACTGGCAGTATGTATTACAAAACTTTTTTTTTACTTTTTTTTTTTTGGTTTTGTATTGGTTTTGTTTTATTTTGTTCCTTAGCCACTTAAACACATGATAAATTGTGTTTGGTAGAGGATAAAAGTAAAACACAAAATATGTAACAGATGATTTCTATTCCTATTTCCTTAATTAGTTTTTTTTAATAAGTGAGTTTTGAGTTGATAGTCTTCTATAATTGGTGGCAAGTCTTTGAGATGATCACAAATTAAACGTATGGCTATATGACTGACCTTTTGCGCTTACTAGGTTGCCTAATATGGCAACCAAGATTGATGGCTCTTGGCGGTTTGAGAAACAACAAGGGAAAAAAATCTACTCATTGCTCAAAAAATGGAAAATTTTTGAAGTTGTCAACATATGACACAATGTTAAACAAAATGTATTCTTATTTGATTCTAATGCATATCAAAGTTGACAACAAGAATTACCACAAGCTTGATTTTATCCCATAAAAGTTTTTCTCAATCAAGTGCAGATTATAGGAATTTTGTGAAAATTTGCAGTTCCTTCAAACCTTTCTTGGAGGATTTTGCAAATCAACAGCTTCACCTTAGCACTCCACCAACAATTACACCATCAGCTCCCCATCTAGCTACCATAATTTACACATTAGAAATACATGCCAACATGGATGGAACAACCTGCACAAGCATTTAATGGTATACGTTTTAAAACTAACCTGTATCACATGGAGTCCAAATCTTCTGTCCCACTCTTCCTACTCCACTATATACTCCACAAATAAAAACATGCCACATGTCCATCTATTTTATCAAATGCTAAATTTATGTCTTCTGTTATTTCAATTTCCTAAAATAAATAAATAAATAAATAACCCATCGTATTTAGGCAATTAAAATAATAGAAGGCATAAATTTAGCATTTAATAAAATAGATGGACATATGGCATGTTTTTATTTGTGGAGTAGGAATAGTGGAATAGAAGATTTGGACTCTATTAAATACTCAAGATTTGTTATGCCAAAGCCAACTCCTACAAGTTTGATAATTGCATGTCATAAAATTGAAGCATCAGCTTATGTATAGAATTAGAAATCACTCATATCATCAACCTAAAGTCTTTTGTTACATGACCACTTCTCATGCGAATTGTAGATAATTATCCATCACCACTCCTGAAAAAAGTAGTTTAAACATGTTTCATATCATGCTAGGCAAGGGTATTTTCTACATTTCAAGCATCTTAACAGATGACAGAGTTATACTTCAACGATACTAAGATAAGGAACCCATAGGTATTTAAAATTAAATTACTGAAATGGCATACTATCTACACACCCAGCACCACAACTAGATTTCTGATACATTTACTTCCTAAACATAAATACCATTTGGGGGCATATAACTGAGCTTACCTAGTATTCAAAAGAATCAACATTTAACTCTTTAGCATAAATGAGGTTGCAAGATAATTTTATTTCTCTTTTTCTGAAAGAATTTTCACCAATGTTATAAAAACAGTTGCTTGCAAGAGCTAAGATGGGTACAGAGTCAGAGTCCTTTCATGAAAGATCAAGAAATTAAGTTCTTGGGTTGGATACTTTTCTATTCTGAAAAATAATTGTTAATACTTACAAATTTCATTGCACTCACAAAATAAAAAGATAAAACTACAAGTCCTCATTAGAACATGAATTCTCTAATGAGGTACATCCACTTTCTTAAATCACATAGATGAATTGCACTAGTACTGTTAAGTACTCAAAAGCCATAAAATCAGTCGTTAAAACTTTAAAAAACATTTAGAATGGCCGAAATTTTAGTTTTTTTTGTGTCTTGAAGTTCGATGGAGACCAAAATCAAGAAAATGAGTGTCCAATACATTAGACCTGTATCAGTAATAAGTCTTTTTAGGTATGTGGTTCACTATCAGTCAGCAGACTATTCTTGTATGTGCAAAATTAGGGATACCAAGCTAGTTAAAGCAACATCACACCAAGAATAGAGGTGTGAACTTCCATTTTTTTAAGAACCACAAATTCGTTGTCAACAAATTGACAATCTCTTGAGCCATATGCAGATATTTCTGAGAGAAATTTCTAGAACTGTTACTTGAATCTACTTTCTCATATGACAAGAGTAGATAAACCTTCAGTGTCATACAGGGTACATTAGAAAGATAATTTCAACAGAACAGAAGATATAAAAACAAGCATGGAATTTTGTAACAACAACAACAACAACACACACACACACATATATTTAATAATAATACAAATGGACCAATAAGAAAATACTATAAACATATAACTAATGTAGAATCCTGATGTTTTGGCTGGCACAATCAAAATGATTGATGATAACAACAGCAACCATTATTCTTGTTGACTTGTTGCTATTATTGTAAAAATATTTATTACACTACATTATATCAAGAATGCTACATCAACAACTTATCAATTTTTTTTGTGCAACAAGCATAACGCTACTATAGCAGGAAGAGTTTTTTCAAATCCACTTCAGCAAATGAGTTTTCACTAATAACAAAGGTGTAATGGCATAAGTCAAATTACTATGCTTCACGAACATCTGAAAAAGACTTGATAGGTGTTGTTTTTCCTAACACAAAAAATATGAAAAGGCACAAGAAAGTAATAGAGCGTATCATTGTATCTTGATCTGATGATGACAAAAAATGGCATGGTATATTGGTCGTACCTCCTTCAGCATAGAAATAAGTGCATTGTGATTGGTCCATCTTGCCAAAGAACATGTAGCTGCAGCATGAACAAAAAGACACATCATTAAGAGAAGTCCACACATTAAATTTAACAAACATAAAAGACAACTATAATACATGGATAGCTGGACCATCAACCAAAGGATCAGAATGTGGCATACCCAGCTTAATTATGTCTGATTCATAGGAGTCAAGAACCTTCAATGCTTCTGTTGTGGTTGAAAGGTTAGGATCATCAGCTGTGATTTATGGATTCACAAATAAGCTTGCTCATTAAAGAAACACTATCCGATGGAGATTCTTGCATATTTAGCAACTACTTATAATTGATCCCAAATGATACGTAAATGAAATTATTAGTGTTCATGATTCAATGAAATGAATACATCTGATTTCACAATTTGAGAAGATGCCAAAATCTGCAGTACAAGATCTTTGCTATTACAAGAGATATTAGAAAGCTATGCTTTAGATGATGGCAAGGGAACTAAACAAAGATTTTTTTTTTTTTTTTTTTTTTTTGGTACAGTTCAATTTTGGGGTGGAAGCCTCGAGAAGTTGGCAAAGCATTGGCCAAGTTCACATCAATACTTAAAAATGAAATACAGTTGATTTGCAACCTCTTCCTCTCTATTTTTTTCATTGATTATTTAGTAAATGATCTTGTATGCATGAACTCACCCTCCCATTTCATTTTATGAGGGGAGGAGGTACCATTTGAGTTAGAGATCATTGGCCAAGAGCAAGACCACAACTTAAGACCTAAAACAACAAATTACCACCAAAAACTGCCGGGAGAACCAAACAAGATCCCAGTTTGTGGAATATGGTTAATAATTGAACTTAGAGTTGATAACTAATCCAGACATATGCGTGTGCACTGTGTTCTATGCCTAGTCTTAGACAATTTACAAACTTATAGTACAATTGAAGGCTCTACAATAATACCCAGATATTCATAAGAGAAACATGGAAATTTTGCTAAAGACCTTTACATTAAGTGGGCAACATCACCCTAAAAATTTGATTATTCAGTTCCCAAAACACAAAGTAATTCAACAGGCTACTCTATGATCCTTCTTCTTTTACCACATTCAAACACACATCATGAACAAAGTAAACCCCTCACAACAGAACTTTTTATCTCCAAGACTTGAACTCATTCAACAGGAACAATTACATAAAATAGTAAACCTGCCAAGAGATACCCCACAAACCAAATCACCCCAAGTTCCCAAATTTAAAATTAATAACTCATGCTCCATTACCAAAACTATCAAGATCATAATGGCATATATAATATAATAAGATAACTGGGAAACCATAATGAAAAGGTGCACAGCAACAAATATACCAGTAGTCCAACATCAAAGCACCCAAAACAGAGAGTGAAAGGTATGGATTTGAAATCAAAATGAAAGATGCTTGCTTGCTTACTTTGGCTTGGTTTTAACAGGGACATTTGCTTTGGTCAGTTGGTGCCTCTACTGCTACAAATTCCTTAGTTAATCTCAACTGTTACTCTTTCTTGAACTCCACTCAGAGTGTCTTCAACTGTTACTCTGTTCTTAATTACCACCACCACGGCACCACCCATTGATATTGCCTCAGCCTTGGCTAATTTAATTATTCACTTTTTGAGCCAATGATCGCCCATTGCATTCCCAAATGGGCTTTGCAACTGTAGGATGCCTTTAATTTTATTTATTTATTTATTTTTATGTTTTCTCTATAACTAGGCAAAAATTTATAACAAGGACCCAATAGCATCTTGGCTCAGCTAGTAAGGTTCAAACACTTTGTCTAACCAACTTAGATTCGAGTTTCATTGCTAACAAAAGTTTGTTGGTGGGCATCCACACAGGCAAAAAAAACTTATATGTTTACATTATACTTTTAATGTAAATTTAGGTTATAAACACACACAAAAGTATATTGTAGGGACTCAAATTGGGTTGGACCCAGAATGAGGATGGGTTTCTAGCCCAACAAGCCCAAACAATAAATTTTTAGAGAGTGAGTAAAAGAACTAGTTCTATTCAGTAGAAAATGTCATGATTATTGTGCAGTAAAAGATGTTTCAAGCTAATTGTATGATAAAGGCGCACCTCGGCCAGGTTTTAGGGGATATCTTTCTGGGTTCTCTCGTTTCTTCCTTCTTTTTTCCAAAAGTCCCCTCTAATGTCACCCATTTTCGGTTTATATACTACATTCATCACCCTCTTTTCACCGTACACGTGTGGATTCTATTTTTAGGACTCCTTTCTGTCCCATCCAGCACCTCCCAGAACTTTCGCTTAGCAGCCATAAGGCTGCTTGGTTACTGTTCAGGTATCACCTCCACATTAATGCGGCCAGAGAGTTAGCTGGGAAGCATTTAATGTGGAGGTAGCAGCCCCAAAAGATATTTGTGATCGCTCCTGGTTCCTTCTTTGTTCTATATTCACTTTCTAGTTCTAATACAACTTTGAGGAGTACCCTGAATAATGAGATAGTTACATCCACCTCGGACCATGGCATTCGAGAATGACCTTATCCTCGGACGCGTTTTGGGCCACTATAAATGACTTCCACTTTTTTTCTTATACTACTCCCACAATACCTTTCTTTAACCCTCCTTGGACAAGTGAACTTCCTCGGACTGGGCTGTTGGGCCACAAGCCCATTTCCTACGATTCCCATATTATCCTTTTGGATAACAGGCCCCACATATATATTGCACATATTTGTAAAAAGTGAAAAATATTGTTTACTTTTTATATGTTTACAATGTGTATAATATTTGTCACTTTTTATATGTTTACAATGTTTTAAGTCTTTTAAATTGCGTAGTACAACGTAAAGGAATAATTTCTTCTAATAATTTCACAACGTTCTAAGTTAGTAAATCACTTCACATAGGGACCATTAAAAAAAAAATTTAATTGCAAATTTTAGTTAGCCCATATATTAGGTGGTGGGCCAATTTGAAAATGTGGTGAAATTCTTATGTAATTTTATTGTGCTCATAATTTTATTGTTACGTATGGAAACTAATCAATTTGGTTGCATTATTTTTAAACTAGTTATAGGCTCGTGCATTGCACGGTTTTATGAAAAAGCTTATAAAATAAATGTATAAATAATTATATATTTGTAAAATGTGCTCCCCCCTAGATCGAGGGTTTTACATGGAGTCGCCGCTTATTTAATTTAAAAGAGAAAATAAGAAAACCTTCAATAAAAAATAATACTTCTTCTGTATTAATGTATATTGCAATTTACATCAAATTTGTAACAAAAATTTACAATGCTTTTTTGTCCTAGATACAATCTAAGAAAAGTAAATTACATTGCTTTATTTCCTAGTTACAATCTAAAAAATGTAAAATTACAAGAGCATAGTCTATAACCCTTGATCTTGGTTCGGATGCTAATTTACGAGATGGGAAGGGATTAAGCACCCATCTCGCCCGGTAAAACCGGTCTCCTAGGTTAAGGTGGCCAATGTCATGTCATGTCAAACAAATACAAACAATATGTCATATAAACATGGTAATTTGTAGGAATTGTAAACAAATATGTGTTAAAAGAATCAGACATAAAAAAGACACAAAAAATGAAACTTGTTAGATAACAATTTTAATGTAAAGAAAACATTAAAGTAATGGCATGTTCATCCAAGAAATCAATGTAAGCAAAGAATTCCTAGCCTAGACATGTTTATCTAAGCATGTGAGAAAAAGAAAACAATGTTGTCATGTTATTTGTTATCAACATAATTGCAGAAAGAACCAAATAAAAATAAAACATTTGAGCATATTTGATCATCCAAGCAATTATGAAAAGAAGTAAAGGAAAATCCCTAGACATGTTTATCTAGAGAAAAAGTTGTGTTTTAGCCTAGAAGTGCTCATCTAAGCATTCAAGAGAAAAATTGTGTATTAGCCTAGAAGTGTTCATCTAAGCATGTAAAAAGAATAACAATGAGACATATAGGCATGTTCATCCAAGCTTATCATAAAAGAAACAAATAATGACTTGTTAAACATTTATTCAAGCATGTGTAGAAAGTTAAGAATATAATTAACTACTTACCAGCTAGAACATAAATTAAAAAAAGGGGACGTGATCACTTAAAGGGCTAGGGAGAAAGTAAGGAATTACTAAACTACAACCAAAGTAGGAACCATGGTTGCACAACAGCTTTTCTTTTCTGCTTTCTCACTAGCTCTCTAGAGGGAATTCCGGGGTGCAGAAGATGGAAAAGATCTTCTCTATTTATAGGGGAAGGGATGGCTTAGCTTTAAAGCTAAGTTATTAGCTTTCTTCTGAAGCTAAGGGAGGAGATAACCTATTTAAATGAGCTGAAACGGATTTGGTGTTGATCCCCTTTTGAATTTTGAAAGGAAGTTGAATATGATGCTGCACCTGCTTCGTATTTTGGCTCTAACTTTCCCCTCAAAATTTCAATTGATTCAAGATAGGTGTTTTTTGAAAGGAAATTCAATTATCTACAACTTTTTCAGAAATAGAGAAAACCAAATTCCAACGTTTTCCAGACCAAAAATGCGTTTCAAGTTATTGCTGAGGATAATGACGTTTTTTGGGCTTTTTTCTTTTTTTCTTTTTTCTTTTTTTTGAATTTTTCATGGATACTATCTCCAAATTTTTTTTTTTAAAAGAGCAGATAAGATGCTGTAAAAAAACATTTTTTTTTATTATTTCTTTTTTAAAAAAATTAAATAAAATTAAATCCAATAAAAAATTACACTTAATTAATTTTAAATTAATTCTTGTGAGAACCAATCAAAATTAAGTGTTTAAAATGGGACGTGATCAAGCCCATCGTGTAGGTGAACCCTGATTGTTGAAAATTGTTTGTATGATAACTTTTGATCAGGTGGTCCGATCAAAACCTATGACATACCATTATGATCGTTAGAGCATCAAGATTTGTTTTGTATCACAAATCTGAAGATTTACCAGTTGGTTAAATGCAAGTTGTAAAATGAGGTGTCTACAATATTTTAATAGATTCAATAAAGATAAAAGAAAAAATTATCAAGTGTAAATAATTATCTCACTAAAATAAGGAGTAAGATTTCTTCCTAAAACTAAATTAAATTGATAATTCCAAATTGAATTTTAAATTGATAGTTATTTAAAAAAAATGTACTAAACAATTGATAAATCTAAAATTAATATAATCTTGATAAGATTATAAATTAAAATCAAAGTTGATAATTCAAAAATACACATGTAGAACATCTTGATAATTTGATATAACATAAAAATCAAATAAGAAAATTGTTAAAATTAATCTATTAATTCTAACCATATTTAATCATTAATTCTAAGACCCTAACCCTAAGCATATAAATTAGATCAAAGCTAAGAAAATTAGTTTAAACAAAAGGCAACCAATACACAAAACCTAATCAATTTAATAAAAATAAAATACAAAAACAAAGAAGGAGCCTTTAGAAACTTGACAATGTTTTTGAATGTTTTGAATTCATTAATTAAAATCACATGAAAACAAAAATCCAATTATAACACTAAAGAAAAAAAAAATGAAAATAGTAATAATAAAAGAAGAAAGAATACATACTTGCATTATCATGGGATTTAGACATTTACATATTGAAATAAGCTTCACTCCAAAAAGGATATATAGGGTTATATATATCGGTAGAATTCCATTTGAAATATAATTCATTTAAATCTTATTGAAATTAAAGATATCTAATCAATGTGTTTGTTTTTATCCCATAAAAATTGGAATTAAAAAAAGGTCATATGAAAAAAAAAAAAAAAAAAAAAAAAAAAAGAAAGAGTTGATTCAACATAACATAACATATAAAAAATTAAAAATTTTAAAAAAAGAGAGAAAGAGAATGTGGTTGATAGCTATAAGGAATTTTGATATATATATATATATATATATATATATATTTTTTTTTTTTTTTTTTTAAATGTCATCAACGTAGAAATTATCAAATTAATGGAGATATATACTGTTTTTTGGAATAGATAGATGTAGGGTCAGATTTTGCAGCCCGAGCCCAAGAAGGTATGGATCTTGAGCCCACTGAACCCAAAACAATAAATTTGTAGAGAGTGGGTGAAAGAGCTAGGCTAACAATGAAATAACAGCATTAAACAGCAATGTTAGTGGGAGAATTTGTATTAATATGTGCTCGGACGGATGTAAATGCCACGTCCGAAGAGGTGTTTTTCATTGATAAATTTGGATTACAATTCTTGAAGCTACAGTAATAGAATACACTCTTTTCTACTTCTGATTTTTCGATCCCCCTCTATCAGAGACACACTTCTCTTATATAGTACTGCCTTCCTGCATCTTCACCGTCCACTTGTTCATCATCTAGACGCCCACTTGAGTGCATGTCCCATCATACCCCCCCTTTAGCCATGTGTGAGTGGCGGTAGCTGAGAATGCACTGTTCAGGGGTCTTCTCCACATAAATGCGGCCAGGAAGGTAAGTGCAATGCATTCAATGCGGTGGTTGAAGTCTGTCCCCTTGATATTTCTCTGTTCTTGTTATCTTTATGGGTGTCCGAGGCGCATTTCCCTCCTAACATTTGTCAGAAAGATCACTTGAACCTCCCATACACCTGTCGGATCCAACTTCTTCGGATTCTGAGGATATCGGACTCCTCGGACATATGAACATCTCCTCGGATAGTACACGTGTTCATCTCCAGGCATTCTCCTTTGACATGGGCCTCTGACTGAATGTCTTCATCTCCTCGGACGAACAGTGTTCCTCATATTGGGCCTTGGACCCAATACGTTGGGTTGGGCTTTTCTCCCCCCACAATAGAGATTATCAAATTATTGGAGATATATACTGTTTCTTGGGATAGATTTATATTAATTACCTCTTGAAGAATTTGGATTGTATAAAATTTTTTAGAATAAAACTTATGGATTATTCTAATGTTTGTATTGTGAGATTTTTTATTCTGAGATCTAATTGATTTGCAATATAATTACTAATTAGTCGTAGGAGTGAATTATGATTTTTTTTAGCAATGATATTAATGAAAGAATGTATTAAAAGTGAAAATTATCAAACCATATATGAATAAATAAATTTTTTATTAATTATCTTGAAATTACATTAGTAGTTAGCAAATTACTTTTTTTTAGTATATTTTAAATCTTTACGGCCAATTGAACCCAACATTTTTCCTTTTTTGGTTATAGTCCTAATCTCTTAAGTTTCTATAAAATCTATATTTCTCATTTTGATGGCTTCAATTTTTTGAATCTATACATGTTTTGGGAAAAAAAAAAATGAGATATCCAGATTGGGAACATAAACATTCAATTAATTATAATTTAGTCTTGTAAGTCTAGAAATTTATTTAGTGCATAGATGCTTGCAAGGCTCAATTTTGTTTTTTAGCTATTGTAAATTAAGCCCATCTTCTTAGATATATTTGTAACAATGATATAGGTCTTCTTGAGCAAATAGAAAAAATATATAGTAAAATTTTATGAGAATGTAAATTTATTATAAAGATTTTTTTTTTTTAAAGATAAAAATGATTATATATAATCTAGACATGAAAAAAAAAAGGCTTATTTCATTTAAATATTTTATATGGTCTCAAAAGAGAGAAAACATCAATTTTCAATCTAACACAATCAATTTCATTTAATTTGACAAATAAAATTTCTACCATTCTTACCTCTTCTTTCATATTGGAGAGTTGCGAGTACTTGATCTTGATTTAACTCCTCTGTTTTATTTTTTTGTCAAACACTACACAAATTTGCAATTTTTATTGTCTTACCAACTTGCTATTCAAGCTTGTATCTGAAACATTGTTCACTTAAATCGAGATTTTTGAAAAATATTTAGGAGGTACTTGATCTTGATTTAACTTTAATTAATATAATCTAAAATTAATATAATCTTGATAACATTATAAATTAAAATTAAAGTTGATAATTCAAGAATACACGTGTAGAACATCTTGATAATTTGATGTAACATAAAAATCAAATAAGAAAATTGTTAAAATTAATCTATTAATTCTAACCATATTTAATCATTAATTCTAAGACCCTAACCCTAAGCATATAAATTAGATCAAAGCTAAGAAAATTAGTTTAAACAAAAGGCAACCAATACACAAAACCTAATCAATTTAATAAAAACAAAATACAAAAACAAAGAAGGAGCCTTTAGAAACTTAACAATGTTTTCGAATGTTTTGAATTTATTAATTAAAATCACATGAAGACAAAAAACCAATAATAACACTAAAAAAAATAAACAAAATGAAAATAATAATAATAAAAGAAGAAAGAATGCATACTTGCATTGTCATGGGATTTTGGCATTCACATATTGAAATAATCTTCACTCCAAAAAGGATATATAGGGTTATATATATTGGTAGAGTTCCATTTGAAATATAATTCATTTAAATCTTATTGAAATTAAAGATATCTAATCAATGTGTTTTTTTTTATCCCATAAAAATTGGAATTAAAAAAAAGGTCATTAGAATAGAATGAAAAAAAAGATGAAAAAAAAAAAGAAAAAGAAAAAAGAGTTGATTCAACATAACATAACATATAAAAATTAAAAAATTAAAAAAAAAAAAGAAGAGAGAGAAAGAGAACGTGGTTGATAGCTATAAGAAATTTTGATATATATATATTTTAAATGTTATCAATGTAGAAATTATCAAATTATTGGAGATATATTCTATTTTTTAGAATAGACAGAGATTATCAAATTATTGGAGATATATACTATTTTTTAGAATAGACAGAGATTATCAAATTATTGGAGATATATACTGTTTCTTGGGATAGATTTATATTAATCACCTCTTGGAGAATTTGGATTGTACTTATCCCTTAATAATCAAGTTTTGTATTGCAAAGTTCTATATCTAGATTACAAACCTTTCTTAGGATGCTTGAAATCTTTTTTGACAAACCTGAAAAAAAAATAATAATAATAAATAAATAAATAAACAAAGTAAAAAAAAAAACCAAAGTACCATATAGATTGCAAAATTGTATGTAAATTTAATAGTCTATAATTGGAATTTACTACGACAACTTACATATATATTGGACAACAAAATAATTAAACTGGATTAAATATAAGGAAATTACCCCCTCAAAAAAAGAAAAACATAAGGAAATTAGCTTAAACAAAAGGCAAATACAATTATTCAAATACATGTGCGCTTAGAAGTTCAATGAAAAATTCCCATGATGGTTTTTCATATAAAAATTGCGGCTGATAAAAAAGAAGTAGATAGAGAGAGAAATTCACCTGTTGGTACAGCAAAGTCGTCCTTCTTTGGAACTTAATTCCAGTCGGTGGAATTAAAGTCTTCTTTTATAGGGCTGGTCAAGGTATTTAATTCCTAAATGTGTAGTTAAGATTAGTATCTCTAGGAAAAGAGTTTATCTGAAGGAGGAGATAGGGCGTTGCAAGTTACTTGTTGTACTTATGGAATTAAACTAAACTACTTAATGATAAAAATGAATTAGAGTTCTGGTAGTATAATATTCATTTTTAGTTTTTTAAAAATCTAAAAATTTAATAAAATTTCTGCAATTTGGTGAAGTCACGTGGCGCAACTACGACGTCTAAGCCTAACTTTTATTATATATAATATAATATGATATCAGGGGTAAAGGAAAATGGATACATGCGATAATTATGCATATTGTTTACTCTCTTTTATTAAATTAAGTTTTGAAATTTTTACAAATTAGGTTTTATCTCGTGTTATGGACAAAAATATTCAACAATAATAATGATAATGTGATTATCTCGTTTTTTGCACTATATATTATGAATGGATCACTTAATACCAAATTTAAGAAAAATAATATGGGTTTATTCTCTTTTCTTCTCAAAAAAAAAAAAATTTATATGGACAGGTGACCCAAAATTAGACAATAATTATAAACTAATTTAAATTCAATTTAAAATGTGAGTTTATTTGATATATATAATTAAGATAAGTTCTGAGTTCTAACTTTTGATTTTGTCAACCTCATATATAGCAAAAGGCAAAAGTAGTCATCATTTTAAAAAGTACGCTCGACAATAAAATGGTCAAATCCTCACATGAAAAAGCTTTTTGAAATCTTTAAAATTTTAATTAAAAAAAAAAAAAATCTTTCAATAAGGGAGTGCTTCTTTTCTTCTTCTTTTTTTTGTCACATATTATGTAACCATAAGTTTGGGTAAACCTGAACGGCTGAACCCACACGATAAATTGATTTACAGATACATTCCTCAAAAAAAAAAAAAAAAAAAAAAAAAAAAAAAAAAAAAGGGAAAGATTTACAGATACTTCTTTTTCTTGAGAAAGTGATTTATATATAGATACTTTATTAGTCATTATGAAAATGAAATAATGCTTAAAAATTTGCTAAAAATTCTACTGAACCAATAAAATATGGACATCTAATAATATGGTTAAAGACCATTTTAAATCTGTCTGTCAATGATCGTATGACATTTTCAATTTAGTGCTATTTTCCCCATGTTTTTAACATGTGAAAGTAATCAGTTGGATGGTGTGGAATAGTAAGTGTGCATTTGGGTTGCACTTAAAAATGAAAATTATTTTACTATTCAGCTTATTTTTGCTATTATTTATGGGTCTTACTGTACTTTTTGGCATTATTCATGGACTCCACTGCACTATTTCAACTAATTTTTACGTTTATTTACAGTACTTTCAACAATAATTTTTTAATTTCAGCAAAATAAGTAGTATCTAAACACACCCTAAATATGGGTAGAGAGAATATGATATTTTGTATATATATATATGGCTTGCGGAAAATTGTGTTCATCCTTCTACCTGCACTTCAACTTTGTAGTTTCCCACACAGGTTCAAAATATTAAAATAATAGTTGGTTGAATAGATGGTCCAAACTCCATATTTTGGGCAAAAATCAAGGTTGAAGAAGGGACAAACGTGGTATTAGTAGTGCTTCATAAGTAGTAATCTTTAAAGTTTGCAAAATGAACCAATTGTTTTTTTGGTTTACTTTTTCTTGTATATTAGGTGGATTTCAGGTTTTGCTAGAAATTCTGGTCATCTTAAATGGCAGAGCTAAGAAATTTTCTGAAAAAAGGCTGGTGAATACATTTTTGTGTAATTTTTAGATCTATTACTAAATGTAAAAGAAAATTAATGGAAATTTTCAAAAGATTACTACTTCGAAGGTAGAGCTCTGCGCACTTTGTGATGGCCTCCTTTTTAGCAAAAAAAATTCTGGAATTTCTAATCTTCACGTGGAACTTGATGCACTAATTGTAGTTTGGTTTATGAATAACTCTATTAGCAACCAAACATGGGAAGCTTTTTCTTTTTTTTCTTTTTTTATATTTATATTTATAAATTATTGAAGGAATATCTTTTAAGGACCATTCCCAACAAACAGATTGAGCATATCTTCCGTAAAACCAATTGCTTTGCGGATGCATTTGCAAGATTTGGATAGTTTATGCCTAGTACTTATACTTTGTTTAACAATCCACTGTCTGTGATGGAAGACTTTATTAATTTATTAGCCCTCGATAAGGAGGGTATTTCTTGTAACAAAATCATATCCTTCTAGTTTAATGTATATGCCTTTTCTACCCAATTATTAATAAATAAATAATGTCTATGTGATTTAAAAGTTGCATGGCAACAACAACCATAGATATATTGAAAGTGTCACGTGGCCATCATAATAGTCACCATCACCACACAACATTGACATTAAATTTAAAAACTAAAATAAGAATAAGATTTTTTTTTTTCACTTAGGTCTAATTGGTGAGAAAAATATTGGGAAAATAAAAGTGTATATATAAAAAAAGGAGGGAGGGTGTTTGAGAGTGTTCAAAATACACTTATTTTAGAGTGTTCAAAATAGAGCTAATAATTATTAACAAGGAAAATTTATTTTCTTTCCTTTTAAAGATGTGACAACTAATGGCTTTTTAGAAAATTTTTAAAAAAGTTACTACATAAGGTGAACGAATAGATATTCAATACTTTTAATAAGGAATAGTTATTTCTCATTTTGAAGAATAGCTATTCATAAGGAATAACTATTCATTGTAATAAAAATATAACCAAATAACCGAATAGTTATGCCATAGGAATATCTATTACATTACAGTGTCTATTACAGTCTACCAAACGTGCCCTAAATTTAAAAACTAAAATAAGAATAAGATTTTTTTTTCACTTAGGTCTAATTGGTGAGAAAAATGTTGGGAAAATAAAAGTGTATATAAAAAAAAAGGAGGGAGGGGGGGGGGGGGGGGGGGGGGGGTGGTGTTTGAGAGGAAGATGATAATTTTATATACTTTGAAACTCTAGGGAACAAATTGAAATTTTTTTTAAGGATAATGAATTATCTCTTTTTTCTGAGTATCAGTCCAACATCAATGGTGCCAAAGACAAAAAAAATTTGGCAACTTGCTACAGTGAACTGCCAAGACTAGCAGTTCACTGTAGCAAGAAGGGATTAAAAAAAAATTATTTTATATTTTTTGTTGGGTTTTGTGGCAGAAAGGAAGAGATAGGAAGTGAGAAAGAAATTAATAAAATAAATAAATAGTGTTTGGCTGGTAGAAAAAATAAGAGAATTGATGCCAGATGTGTTGTAAAATTATGTGTTAAAATAGTTAAAATAACTTTTTAAGGTGTTAAATGCTAAAATTTTTAACTTCACTGATTTGGATGCTCTACAGGTGGTAAGAGGGTAAGCAATTATAGAGATTTTTATTTTCTGGGGATGAATTAGCAATTATAGTACTTCACAGACCTAACGCTAAACAGTGTACTTTGCACATAAGATAGAGAGCACATCACATTGGGATGTTCGAGAGGGAAATTCAAAGAGTCTGCACTATATATAAGTTGTTCCCACTTTTGTTTACGAACCAATCCAGACCTGCCCTTCTTCGTTTCTTTTCTTTTCTTTTCTTTTTTGGGTTTAATATAGACCTGCCCTTCCTGCTGAGTAAGTATAATTAGTTAATTACAAGATAAACCAAATCAGGATGATTAATTAGTCTAAAATTTATTTCTCTACTTTTCTCTTATTACTTAGTGTTAGACTCATCATGAAGTCACGCTGATAAAATCGATTAGGTAGGAATGAATTACTGCCGACTTTGAAATTTTCTTATGCAATTTACAAATTAAGCTGACGTAACATTTGTTGTAACAGTGATTGATATGAAGATTTGGTAAGGATAATGTCTAATGTATATAGCCAACTGCCAATTAGCTAGCCACCCCTTTCCAAAAAAAAAAAAATTAGCTGGCCACCCATATTTCTTTATGTGTGCGAAAGGGACCTCTCTCTCTCTCTCTCTAAAGTTTATACTCTATAGTATTATAATGGTGCACCTCCCAATCCTACACGCATTTTCATCTTCTACCATCAATTCATCACTATCATGGTTACCAAAAAAAAAAAAAAAAACTCATCACTATCATATTTTAATTGGCTTGTTTGAGTTTAATAAATAATTATTAGGCAAAAATATAGTTTAACTGTATTAAAAAAAAAGGGACTTAGATTGTATTAGTGCATCAGTTGCACTAGACACATTAAGATGTAGACATGTGTTTGTATCCAGTGCATTAATGCACTAGACACAAGCCGTGTCATTTAAAAAGAAATTTAAAAATTGTACACAAGCGAAAGCACAAACGCAATAAACTGTGGTAAAATGCATGTAAAATATGTATATAAAAACATGGGATTATATTTAGTGATAAAAACAAAAAGAAACATAAAATATTAGGTTATTCTAATTGTTGAAGAAAACGTATGAAATAACTTTACATATATAGATAATTTAAAAAATACGAGTAAATAAAAAAAAATTAGTGTGACCTCACACAGTCACACACATGAGCCCACAAAAATGTGAACTCAAACTCAAATTATAGATTCGTGTGTATAAAGTGATAAGGCATATATATTGTTAAGATTGTGAAATTGTTTGAGTAAAGAAGAAGATTTTTTTTTTTTTTTTTTTTTTTGGTAAAGAGTAAAGAAGAAGATTCGTTGAAAGATTAAGATGGAATTCAATTTATTATTATTATTTTTTTTTTTTTGAGAATGAGATGGAATTCAATTTAAGTGAGGATTATTTTCAGAAAAGGGAGATGACTACTCTTTATTTTTTAGATTATTAGAAAATAAATAAAATAAAAAAAGTGCACAATCAATGTTTTGTGGATGAATTGATGCCCAGCACGGCTGCACTGCTGGTCACGTTAGAAATGAGACATCGAATTTGACTTGCGCATAAATAATTAAATACTATATATATATATATATATATATAACTTACAAAGGAGGAAAAACCAATGATAAACCAATCATGGATTCATGAAGTGTAGGCTTGATTGGTTGTAGTTGTTTGAACTTTGAATTAATATCATAGAGAGAGAGAGAGAGAGAGAGAGAGAGAGAGAGTTAGTGGCTCAGTTAAGTATCTTTTTCTTCTTTAATTTGTTTTTGTTTTTTGCCCTTTTTTTATTTTTTATTTTTACTTTTTATATAAAAACAAATACACACAAAGGATAGGGAAAAAGGTTCTAACACAAAAGTACACCACAACTCTACTAAAAAACCATGATAACTTGTAAGGAAAGGCTTTTTATATAAAAACAAATACACACAAAGGATAGGGAAAAAGGTTCTAACACAAAAGTACACCACAACTCTACTAAAAAACCATGATAACTTGTAAGGAAAGGTGGGACAAGTTATACTACACACAACACATTCTCTTATGCAATGTGAGACAATTACCCTTTTTTTTTTTTTTTTGAGAAACAAACACACACATATAAGGGAGAGAGAAAATGATTCTAACTTCAAACACAAAGGCACACCACAACCAGGGACAACTTGATGCATTTGGGGGCCTAAGACAAAAATTGATTATCTTATTTTAAATGCAAAATTACTATTAATTAATATAAACTATGTAGCATTTTTTTCTTTTTTAGAAATTTTATAGACACAAAAAACTTGACAAAACTTTTCGCACTTGTTGATGTAGCAGATTGATAATGGTATGTAAAAATGTAGTGTTAGTGATAGACCTAGATGAGAACTAGTAAAAGTTTGCTAACTCAACTCTTATTATTATTCTTATTTTTTTTAGAAGTGCAACATTTACAATATTTTTTACAACAAATCCTAGGTTTTATGTTGCTTCTTGATTTCTATTTGAAAACACCACTATAAGTATTTTTTTTGCCATTAATAACAAGCTGTAACAACTTGTTATTTAACATTTGTTGTAGAAGTGTTATGAAAAATATTGTGAACGTAGCATTTTTTTTTTTTTTTCATTTGGTAGAAAAATACTATTTTATTTATTGATTATAAATAACTGTTAGTTAACATTTGAAACCTTTTTTTTACTTGGAGCCTTAGACAATCACATCTATTATATTTACCATTCAGCCGGCACTGACTACGTCTCCACTCAAAACACCCTGATAACGCTTTTTTTTTTTTTTTTTTTTGGCGCGCGCTAAAATTGCTTTAAATGTATTCTTCCCAAAACTTAGCTTCAAGACTTAAGAAAATTCTAAAAGGATTCTACCGACGTTCAAATTAATGCTTGGTACCATTAATAAGGCCCACCACTCCTAAAATGTTTTTTTTTTCCAAAAAAAAAGAAGAAGTTATTATTGAGTTTTTGTTAGCTAATGACCTAATAGTTCATATGAAAAACACTACTTTGATTACAATACTTTTGAATACACTTAATAGATCTTTTTCCATCCTCCTCTTATTGATGGAGCTCCCCTCCTTTTTATAGTAGCTGGGGCTTCATCTCAGCCCTCCACTTGGGTTGCTCTGGATCTTTGTCTGGATATTTGTTCCATCAGCTCTTGCTAGTGGTGATAGTGTAGCTTGCAAGTTGTAAAAACACTGTTTAGAGGTCATTCTTTCATTAATGCGACAGGTTGAGTTGGTACAATGCATTCAATACGGAGATGATGGGTATTTTATCAAGAAACTTTCTCCTTCTCCTCCCTGCACATCTCTACTTTCTTCCTCAATCCCTCATATTTCTGAGTTGGAACATAGGTCCCCCCGAGGTAAGCTTTCTCCTCGGGCTTCTTAGTTTCCACCATCTTCTCGGGTTTGGTGTTTGGTTATCTCGTCTAGACTAAACTCAATTTGATGATGAGTATGGTACAATTGATTCCTCGGAATGTACTAATGCCTAGTGCTTTTGCTCCTCGGGTTTCTCCCTCCCACAGGAACATATTGAAAATATATAAATAAAATTTTCCAAAAAAAAACTATAGATATAATAAACTTTCAATTTATAGCATTCTTTCTATGATGATTGGAAAAAATAACCCCCTAGAAGTGAAAGGAAGATTACATTTTAAACCAAAAAAAAATGTTTCAAATTAAACTCTAAAAATTGATGAGTTTTAGAGGTTTCAAATAAGAACTCTATAGTCGCAAATTAAACCTTTGAGCTTTTAATACGTTTACATAGTTGGGTGAGAGATGCATGACATAAGATCCTCACTCAAAATATATATATTAAAGTTAAGCTTATGATCTAACAAGTGGACGCAAATGGTTCAATTCCTACTTACAATATATATATATATATATATATATATATATATATTTAGCATATTAACCTAATAATAAATAACAATCATCATGGAGTAGGCGTCATAGCTTTGAAATACTATCATATTTATAAATAATAATAAAAAGAAAAAAATAATAATGAACATATACAGGATGCAACAACAATTTTGCAAACACATCTAAATTTTATAACCTGCTGAGTTGTTAACTTATAATGAGTCAATATTACTTTTACATAAGTTTATTATTTACACTCATCTTATAGTTTATCAAAAAACACTTACTATACGCTCATCTTATATGCATCAATTATAAGACTCATAACTTGACAAATTAGTTAAGTATGGAATTAAGTATATTCCTAAAGAATTTTATGTTCTACTTTTTGTATTTCACTTTATATTCTTTCATCATAAGTTATTGTGTATTTTTTTTTTCTTTAGAAGACTCTATTTACGTGCTCACGTGTGTGCTCAGAGGCTCATCTATTTTTTTGGTAAAGATTAATAATTTGCATTTATTATAATTTGGGATTTCTACTTTTTCCAATCACCAAAAAAAAAAAAAAAAAAAACCTAAGGGTGGGATGAAGAAATTATTTCCCCCACAAATGCATAAATCAATACTACCAAGAATTTTGGAAGATACCTGTTTGCTCAACGAATAGTTTGAGTCTGATTGCATTTGCCAATCTCAATTCCAAACCCCGTAAAATGTGTTCCTAACATCAAATCCATTGAAGTCATCAATTAGTTGCTAAAGTTTGGCTTAATTTTAAAAAATAAACATTGAAAAGCACAAATTGAACAAATTGTCAAAAAAAATTTACAGAGAAAAAGAAACATGAGATGGATGAGAACGAAACTTGGCCTTCACAAATATAAGATAAATATAAAACTGACTAACAAACGTGGAGGTTAGTGATAATAAGGAGATCGTGAGTGAGAAAGTGAAAAAAAAAAATAAAAGCGTGAGAAATTACATAGTAGTAAGTTGGGATGATAAGGATGGATAGAAGTTATAGTACTGGTTTTATAGTAGGAGGTTTTTTTTTTTTTTTTTTTTTAAATAAAGAAGAAGAGATTTGGGAAAATAAAAATGTGAGATTAGAGTAATAAAATTAAAAAAAAAAAAAAAAAGAGGGACGGAAGAAACAAATACATCGTAATGAAGTAAAAAAAAAAATGAATATGTGGGGTAAGTTTTGTAGATTGGAGAAATTTTAAAACTAATAAAAGAGTGATCTTATTTTGTAGGAAGTTAGAAAGTGAAAGTAGAAATTTAAATTTACGTAAAAGTAGGAGTTTATTAGAAGTATGAAGACATTTCAACGTAGAAGTAAGAATTTATTATTTTTGTCAATTTACTATGTTAACCACATTTTTAAGTTTTAGGTAGGAGTATTTTTTATGGTAAAAAAAGTAATAACTAACTTTCTTTTACCAATTTACTATTTTAATCCAATTTTTAAGTTGTTGGTTAATTAATTTATGAGTATTTTTTACAGAAAAAAAGTAAAAACTAACTTTGTGAATTTTTTTAATATATACAGATAATAACAAAGGTTTAATTTAAAAATAAATAAATAAATACATAACATACAAGTATAACATAAAAAAAATGTGACCGAGTAACTCTATTTGTCCCGAACTTATTGACATAACAAACATATTACAAACCAACACCGCCAAAACCGTTCAAGCAACGTCTTACCGTGAAGAAACTTCGAGTCACCTTCATGTGAAAGTAGTACATCTCTGGCCGCTCTATATATATTGTCTGTGCCTCTGTGGGACCAAGTGGAGGAATCTCCTATGCATCTTCTTCTCTCCCCTGTAGCACGTGGCTATCACATGTCCATATTGTAGGGCCCTCATGTTTTAATTTCATTGCCGCCAATAGCCCATGCCTATCTCTATTAAGCCAAAAAGAAAAAAAGAAAAAAAAGGGCCTATCAATACTAGCCTTTATGTTTCATCAAAAACAAAAAAGATTTTAACCTTTATGTTTGTTTGGAAAGGCATATACATAGGTAATCTAATTACTTTTTTATTATTAATTTTTTTTTATCTTCGAAAATAACAAATTCAACTCCAAATTTAACAGGGTGTCGCACAAAATAATAAACTAATTTTGAGAAAAATTTATTTAGAATTGAAAAAGTTTTGACAACTTTTTCAACTTCCAATAAAACTTTTCCAAAAATGAATTTGTTAATGTATGCCTTAAGAGTATCTACAGTAGTGGCGCTAAAAATTTAATTATTTGGCATCACAAAAAGTTATTTTATCTATTTTACCTATACATATGTTGTAGCAGTGGATCTATTTTAGCTTTCAACACAATAAAATAATATAAATATCACAATAAAATAAGATATCTACTATAATAAAATAATATATCAACTAAACACAACCATCACAGCCACATACACAACCGGGCGGGGAATAAATTTTTTTTTTTTTTTTTTAGCTCTAAGCTACAGTGCACATCCATCTATGGATGTGCATTGTAACAATGAAGCTAAAAAAAAATAGCTTTAGCTCCAATGCTGCATGGTTATTTTTGTGTTTTGGTGGAGCTAAAATAGCTATATAACTTTTTAGCTCCACTGTTACAAGTGATCTAATAAACCAATTTTAGAAAAATTTTATCGGAAATTGAAAAAGTTTTCAAAACTTTTTCAACTCCTAATAAAATTTTTCAAAAAATGTATACTAGTTATTCTCTTCCATGTGCTATGTGTGCAGGATTTTTTTTTTTTTTGGGGTCAAGTCATCAAATCTAGAATTCAGGGTGATTACGTTGAAATTGCCACATCCTTAAATTGGTTTATAAAAAAAAAAAATCCCTAAATTGGACAGTAACATTTTATTAAAAATATATTATTTTTTTCAATTAATAAAAATAAAAATTGACAAAAGCTTTCAACTACTATTGGAGTTCTACCCCCACCATCTTTCTTTCTTGTTTTCTAGATTTATTATTATGTTTTGTATTTTTAGTTTTCTGATCTCCCTTTTCAAAACATGTCTAATTTTTTGGAATTAGTGATAGCTTAAAATCATATAACAAGGAAAGTTGTAACCGATTTAGACATTTGTATGAAATTTTGTTGGTTTACATTGTAGTTCAAAAGAGGAGACCATTTATTTGAGTTTTAATATACGACTCATTAAATCATTTAACTAAGTTAGATAAATCATGAAAAAAAAAAAAGTTAGATAAATCATGTGATTAAGAATAAATGAGAATACTCATTTGAGTTACTACAAAATGAGTTGGAGAAACTTCTTTTCCAACGGTTTATAAAGGAAAGTTTGTTCTTCTAGTAATATTTTTTTCATTTAAAAATCAATCATCTCAAATAAATCTTTATGTTATTTGTCAAACTCAAAAGATAATTCAAAGCAAATTAAAAACAAAAAAACAAAAAACAAAATCATCTTACTAAATATATGATTCATAATCTTGCCTTAATTAGGTGGCATCTTAATTTGATTACATTTAAAAGTAATAAGTATCATGTTTCACTTTTTTTTTCTTCAATAAATGCAATAATGATAATTAAGAGAGAAAATTTAAACCATAGAGGTCTCTAGTAAAAAGTAAAAATATTTAAAAATGTTAGTTAAACTATAAAACTCTTAACTAAAACACATTAATTACAAAAAATATAGAAACATCTATAACCAAATGGTGTGAATCTTTCAAGAATAAAATTGCAAATTGTTCGTGGCCTCCTTATTCATAGACAAAATATATAGTATAGATATAGTGATATAAACGTGCTCACCATATTTGACGTTGCTATCTGTTTTTTTATTTTTTATTTTCAGCCAAAAAAAAAAACTGATATTATTTCTATCGGAAGTTTGAACTTCAAGACTTAAGACCTCTTCAAAAGAAAAAAGGTTCGTACTTGAAGACAAGGGTCAAGGGCAATATCGTCAACAAAAGTACAACCCAAGGAAGCAGGTGTAAGAAAAAACAAGATAAGTTTGAGACCAAAATCCAGTTCAACTACGAATTCTTAATTGACAATGGTTAAGAAACAATTTTAGGAAAAGAAATGTTAGGTTGATAATATTTTTACAGTATTTTTATAACAAATTTTAAGTGTTAGGTTGTTATTGGGTACTTTTAGTGGGTAAAAAAGAAATTTTAGTGATAAATTCAAGTTAAAGATGTAACAACTCTCCACTTAGGATTTGTTATGAAAGAATTGTAAAAAAATTGTGAATGTAGTATAATAACATTTCTCTTCTAGGAAAATTTTGACATCACTTTAATAGGAAATATAAAAATCGTCAAAAAAATTATTATTTTTTCTTATCAAAAATGGAAAATTATTAGGTACTCCCGGAGTATCATAAATGCGTAGTCCTCCACTCACATGAATGGTAGGTCCCACCATGAATTTAATTAATGGGACCTATCATTCATGTGAGAGGAGAGAGTACGCATTTATGGTAATCCGAAAATACATAATAATTTCCCATAAAAAATTTGTAAAAATATTTCTTAATTCAATTCCTGTATTCATTAACTTTTCCTAACGCTATACATACAAAAAATTTGACTACTTTTTTAATATTCATTGAGTTGGTATATTTTTATTGGTTTTTGTTTTGGTTTACCGTTAATATAATTTTTTTTTTAATCTTTCAACGGTGTTTCTAAATTGAGGAGTGTTGCGTGACTGAGTCTATAACATTTTTAGTAGGTGGCAGGTTGTTACTGGGCTAAAGCCACGGTTGAAATTTCTTTCTTTATCTAATATCCTATTACCTAAAATTTGTTGTGAAAGTGTTATGAAAAACTTGTCGAAAACATTAGTTCTCTAAATTCTCTAAAACGACAAACCCAATTAGCCAAGTGATAGGACTTAGGAAAATACGGTTAGAGAGTGAGTTAAGAGTTAAAAGGTACAACAACTGACTCCGCACATGAGCCTCCTATCCCATCCCGTAGAAGCTTAGGTGAGACTCAGAGAGCAACCAAACCAAGCAGACTCAATCTCTCTCTCTCTCTCTCTGACTGTCTGGTAGACCCTCCCGCTCAGCGGTTGTGTTTCTCACACTCGGTTTTGCGCTTTTTTTGATTTTTTTTTTTGGCTCTCTCACTTTCTCGCTCTCTCTGTGAACTAAGCTTCGCTGGGGTTATCAAAGAGATATTTGACTTTTGCGAGAGAGGTTGTCGGAGGAGCTAGCTAGCTAGCAATCAAGAATGAGGAGAATGCCACTGAGCTTCACGTCCATGGCGGACATGGAAGCTCTGGTGGCTGGTTGGTGGGACGATGTCAATGGGTCCTCTCAGTGGCAAGACGGGATCTTCTACACTCTCTGTGCTGCTTATGCCCTTGTCTCCTCCATCGCTCTGGTCCCAACTCTCTCTTTCTCTCTTGTTCTTATTTTGTGATTCAATTTTGTGTTCTGTTTCTTTGTGTATTTTGGGAATGATAATGATGGATTGGGAAACTGTTATTATGATTATGAATGTCTGTCTTGCTTGTTGCATTTTCATTGTTATGAATCATTGCGATTTGGGTGTGTGTGAATTGTGATTGTGACATTTTGATGGGGCTTATTAGATTTATAAATTAGTAGTTGCAGTAATTTATTGCTGGGTTTACTTTAAGTTGGGTTCTGGTATCTTCTGAATGTGTGTTATGGTTTTGGATTTTTTCATTGCCTAATGATTGATTAAATTGAAGAGAATATATATACTCCTGATTATTTGTTGAAATGATATGGAAACTTGTTTGAAGTGAGTGTTTGATGGATTTTCTGGGTTTTGTGATGTGCAGATTCAATTAATAAGGATTGAGTTGAGAGTGCCCGAATATGGTTGGACGACACAGAAAGTTTTCCATCTTATGAACTTCATTGTTAATGGAGGTGATATTTAAGTCTTGGTGATATTTGGGGTATTGGGTATACTTTTTCATTTGGTTATAATTTGACCTTTTTTTTGGGGGTTTTGCCTTTCTTATGTTGCAGTACGTGCTATTGTGTTTGGATTTCACACGCAAGTATTTCTGTTGCATCCAAGGGTTAGTTCGTTGAAGTTTCTTACAATGTCATTTCAAAATTTTAAATCTTTAACTTAGCCATGTTATGTAATGTTGCATCTGCATTGGTTTTCAAGTTTTGTGTGGTAAGAGTTCTGGCATATGAGTGCAATCTGCAAATTTTTCCCTTTTTTTTTCACTGTACATTTTGCTTAGGCATTATCAAGCACACTAGAGCTCCATATATTTTCTGAGAAGCATGAGGCAAAAGTAATGGAAATAACTAAAAATCACCTCGCCTCGTAAGCAGTTTTTGAACAAATACAAGTATTCTCTTTTGCACTTTGATTTTGAGAAATACAAAGGTTTAGGAAATTGTTCCTAAAAGGCTCATGTTCTTCATTATCTAAAATTGCTAGCTTTTTAACTTAAATGTTCTTTTGTTTATATGATTAATATTCACAAAGATGGAGCATCACATCGATTTTTTTTTCCTCAAAATATACATGTATGGAGCATGATTGTACTCAAATAACTGCAACAAAATAAAAATGAAAAAGAGGAAGAAGGTTGAGCAAGCCTTCCATGCACTTTAGAATGTAGGCTGTACTATTCTGTTGATCCTTCTGGATGGGAGTTCATATATATATATATATATATATATATATATTTTTAAGTCAGACTAGCTAGAATGAATGATGTTCTTTCCTAGTCTCCGTTCTACTATACTGACATAGAGCTTCTGCATCTTGAACTAGGTTCTAGTTTCGGTGTTATTGGATCTTCCGGGCCTTCTATTTTTCTCTACATACACACTCCTTGTCCTTTTTTGGGCAGAGATATATCACCAGGCAAGTAAATGTTCCTCTATTTTCTTTTGCACAGTAGGATCTTTTGTTATCAGGATGTAAGGCCAGTTCTGCTCTCCAATGAGATGTAAAACTTGTGGATGTGGAAAAATATTAAGTTATTAACCTTCTCGTTACTATTAATGGACAGGCAAGAAGTTTACCGACCGATAAGCTTAGAATTGTTTATATTTCAGTTAATGCTGGAATATATTTAGTACAGGTATGACCCATCTCACAATATGGCTATTTATTCTTCTTCTTCTTCTTTTTCTTTTTCTTTTCTTTTTTTTTTTTTTTTTTTTTTTGCATAATAAAAGACATATCTTTCCTTTTGTCAATAAGCACATGTCATCCACTCATCCTAGCATAAACAGTACTAAGCAGCCTTTGAGAGCTACTATAGAAATGTAATATTACTTTCATGATCTTAAGAATTTAACCAAAGTGAGGTTCTTACTTCAGGTTTGCATCTGGGTATAC
This sequence comes from Quercus aquifolioides, assembly GCA_019022515.1. Classification (NCBI taxonomy): domain Eukaryota; kingdom Viridiplantae; phylum Streptophyta; class Magnoliopsida; order Fagales; family Fagaceae; genus Quercus; species Quercus aquifolioides. Next base: position 78,671,110 of record CM032328.1, on the reverse strand, counting down.
CTTTGGATTGATGACAACAGCATTGTAGAATTCATTGGGAAAATATTTATTGCAGGTTAGACTTCAGGTTTCCAAAGAAAAATGTTTACTTCAGATTTCCTGGAGATTGAAAATTCCTTTTTCATCTCAAAATATGTATTGTACATTCTGAGCATTGCTTCTTTCATTAATCATCATACTTATTTTCTGCGTTTTTTTTTTACTCCAGTTGTGTCAATCATAGCTGCATTAGGGTTCTTGCTGTATGGTGGAAGGTGAGTTTTTTGCATCATATTTGGTACTTGTTGGTGTTCCTTGTCTTTCTTTGGAGTTTTATTTGTGCACTTTCTCCTGGTGGATTGACATAGCCAATGCTTACAGATTATTTTTCATGCTGAGACGCTTTCCTATTGAATCAAAAGGAAGACGGAAGAAGCTTCATGAGGTATGTGCCTTCTCATTAAAGTTTGTCTAGTGGATCATGATTGCTAGCTTTGTTACAGTGAAATTTTCCCTTTTTATGTATAGATATTGGGTAAATTGAATGTAAATAAATTAGGGCTGTCAATGGATCTGCACATGACTTAATTTCTGTATACATTGATTAAATTAGATAAACTTGATCTATATAGACTTGATATTGTCATTTTGGAATATGTTTTTGTGCTTGTGCATTTGCATGTCTAGGCAGCAGAGGCAACAATAACTTGTATTCTATAGCAATCAATTAATTTACTTGCAGTATGTAGAAGATATGCACTAAAATACAAATTATACACACACATATATATAATTTTACCTAAGGTGAGTCGTAGACTCTCCTGTCATAAAGTATACCCTCATATTGTAGGTCATAGGAATAGATTCCTTTTGAATCTGCGAGTGCTGGATCTCAGACATAACCAATGCTCCGGGAAAGCTCATACAGTTATGGAATGAGTAGGGCTCTTAAGGAGGAGAGATAGGTTTGAAACCAGCCATCCCTAGCTGGAAGTCTCATTGAGTTCCCAGCTCAGCCTACGCTACAATTGTTTGGACTTAACCTTGTTCAGATCCTCAAGCCCAAAACCATTCTCCTTTACAACAGATACCACTGCTTTGTACCTGGGGCGGCGTCAAGGAGAACGTCGTGACGCCATCAGTTTGGAGCGCGAGGCCGGCAGAGCTTGCTGCAAAGGAGATAAGAAAAGGCTCCGCAGAGGAGATCCGGTAACTGTTATGAATGTGGAGGAGTGGGGCATTTTGATCGTTACTATCCCAATGTTCAGACGCACGAATGCTGCTGGGGGAGTGCAGAATAGACCAGCTGAAGATGGAAGAGTGAACGTTGTGTCCCTCCTGCTCTTTTTAGCAATGTTTTTTGCTTTTGTGCTTAGAAGTTAAGCTGTCAGCATATTTTGATTTATATATATATATATATATATACAGAGAGAGAGAGAGAGTTTATCTACTATGCTTGTATTATGATACTATCACAAGTTAGGGAAAAGTATACATGTTTTTTTTTTTTTTTTTTTAGTTTTTAATTTTTCGCTGCAATGGACTTTATGATGGACCTGTTAGATGATCATCTTCATGCTAAATTCTTGTTCATGTATTCACATAAATGATTTCTTGGAAGATTATGCTCTTCTTATGATAGCGAGCATTTAGTAAGCATATCTTTTGAAGAACCTCTGCCCCTATATAATTGGTCATCTAGAAAAAATCAGATACATCAGGTGGTTGCAAGTTTGCGATGACCCACTTGGACCAGTTTTTAACTTTTTATGCTGGAAAGTGTTAAATTTCTTCCATGTATATTTAATGCTTTTTTGTTCTAGCTATGCATAATATGTGTGGCAGGCATGTCTACTTGTAGAAGGATAATGGTGCCACAGTTAGGAATCATGGCTATTAGATCTATGTATCAGACGCATAAAATGAAATGTGATTAACAACAATTCTTTGTTACAATCTAACTTTCTCATTTATGTATTCGCATCAGATTAACTTCCTTGTCATAAGTAAAATAATTTGGTAAAATCTTTGGATGATTGCCATTGGCAGTATTCCTTCTTGTCATGTTCTAGAGTTTTTAGACTTTGAACTTTAGTTTGAACTCTTTCAGGTGTAGTTTGGACACATTTTGTGTATTCAAACTGCTTCCTCTTTCTTAATAAAATTATTTTACTTATATAAAGACAAAAATAGAATAAAACAAGTGCATAATGTTGCTGCTTTACCAAAATTTGTATGAGAAATTATTGAATTATATTGTGTGACAATTAATCTGACAAGAAAGGATAAATTTGCCTTATTTTTTATGCATAAAAATAACTAAAGCAGATTTCATTATTTCATCAAATGAAATGAGCGAGACTCATGCTGGGCTTCTAGTAAGAATAATTAAAACTTTTGGTTGGCGAATGAATTAACTTTCTTGTCATTACAGCCAACCAGCTTCCTTGTATTTTTTTTTTGTAAAATATTTGTCATAATAACAAAAATAGAATAAGAACTTTCCAGGTACAAAATGTTGCTGCTTTGTCAAAGTTTGTATGAGAAATGATTGAATTATATGGTTATGGCAGTGTTATCTGGTTGTCATTGTCACCAAAATAAATTTTTTTTCTACGACATGAATCTCTTCAAATCCAAGTAAATATAAACTGCAGATCATTTATTATATATTTGTGAATGTTTCTATGGATAAAGCCTCAGGGATCTAGAGTGAAATTTCTTTTATTGATGTAAATTGTGCTTTGTGTTTCAGGTTGGATCTGTTACAGCCATATGTTTCACCTGTTTTCTAATAAGATGTTTTGTGGTAAGTTCCAGACGATGTTGTAAACTAGTTTTTTCATGGGCTTGTAGATGTATATCTGAATTTGTAGTCCTTAGAAAGATTTCACTATTTCTGCCTCTCTCATGCATATTATACCATACTGTAGGCTGTGCGTTATTAACAGCTGTTGTTATTTGGATTTTCTCTCTCTAGGAAATTTAACAATTGAATATCTTGAAACAAGAAAATTTTTTCAGCAAACTGGAAATCTTAATGATGGTGCATCCAACACATTTGTTCCATATTACGATTCTACGGGCCAAATGACTTCTCTATGTTGACATGACAACAATAAGACCGGATTTGGTTTTTTTGTTCTTAATGATTGGTCATTAATAAACATATTTATAAATTGATGGGGCAGTTAATATGAGGACATTGAGATGTATTAGGTGCAAAATGTGAAATGGATGTCTAAGAGAAGCAAATGGTAGTAGGTGGTTTAAAATTGAGAGTTAACTTGTTAAAAAGATAAAAAAGGCGATTCAATTTTGTAACTTAAGACATGGGTATTACGTAATTAAATCTGCATGGCCAATTTAAATTTTAGATATGAAGGTACAGGGATCTTCAATGGATCTGATCAGAAAATAATTAATTGACAGAGAGAGAGATCATAACATCTGTCTGTCATTAAGTCTGTTGGATGAGGTGAGGCTACACTTCACCTGTCAAGTTCCGAGGTCTAGTGTGAAGAAATAGACTAATAAAAATGAGGATATGAGTACACAACAGATTTTTGCTGATCCAAACTATCAATCCTCTCAGCTCCCAAACTTAGATCTAATCAAATAAGAACTTGAGACATTTACATTATAATTCTTTATTTTAGTGAAAAGAAGACAATCATACAATATGACACTGTTTATATATGTTTAAGAAAGTGCTGCTGCTTTCTTAAGCCTACATTGGATTTGTGGATGTGCTTCTAACTTAATTGTAAAATGCAGGTTCTTTTATCTGCTTTTGATACGGATGCATCACTTGATGTTTTGGATCATCCTGTTTTGAACTTAATCTACTACATGGTATTCTACTAAGATTGTTATTTTGTAAACCTTAATTTTGTCTCTTTATTTTACTTGTTATTATTTTAATTTTTGGAATTTTTTATGCTCAAATAACAGCTGGTTGAGATACTGCCTTCAGCTCTAGTCCTCTACATACTGCGTAAGTTGCCTCCCAAGAGAATATCAGCGCAATATCACCCCATCCGTTAACCATGGAGCATCTTGGATCTCAGTTTTCTTTTTTCTCCATCAAAAATGATTTTCTTAGTCTGGGAGTTAGATCCTACAGGAGTTGAGCAGGAGAGCCAAGAACAAGAAAATCCAGATGTAGTATTCTGGTATGGCTCATTAAGCCGGCAATTCTTTTTTGTCATGTATATTACACAGCTATTTGTAGCTTGCTAAAGGGAAGAATTTGAATTCATTTCTTCAATTCTTCTTGGGTTATGACCACTGGTTGTGATCTTGATCAGCATATGGGAAAAGGAAAGAGTTTTTATTTTTTTGGTTGTAATTTAATGGTGTAGGTGTCACTTTAGACTGTTAGTGTTTAAAAATCATGGTGTGTCGAACAGTTATTGAAACTATATATTTATTTTTCCCCATAAATTAACGTGCCATATGATGTTTCTAGTTTGCTTTTATAGGTGTTCAGTGGTATTCATTGTAAAGGTTAAGAATGAATGTGCTTTATATTTTGTTTAAATAATTGATGATTTGCTCTGTGCTTATGCTCTATTTGGTGAGTTTATGAACATACTGCTTTGAAGGGTGCCTCATGTTCTAAAGTTTCATGTTTGTTTAATTTTAATTCATCTACTTTCTGTGTCCTTGCTTCTTACCTTCCGCCGATAAGCGCGTTCAAGCTCATTGGGAATCACTAACAGTTAATTTCAAATCAAATCTGATTCTGAGATTGAAACAAAGAAACCATCCTCGAGTAAGAAATTGTTTGCTAGATCTCATCTTCTTGGCAAATGAGGTATAACAGGATATTTGAAGGGTTCAAAAGAATTGGAATATCCAAACCACTGTAACTGGCAAAAGCTCCACCTTGTGCCCTAAAGAAGGAAAAAATAAAAATCCTATGGTGAAAACTAAAATGTAGTCAAATAGCTATGGCTGACTAGAAAACGTTGGAAGGGCATGCCCAAAGTCTCTCCCCCCAACCGTCGTTCAAAGATAGTGTACCATGGTATTTTTTTAGGTCAAATGGAAGTTTATATTAGAAAAGGAAGATTAAGCACAAAATATTCTACGGCTAATTAATAACCATGTTTTGGCGACCACTAAAATTTGCCACAAATTGGCTCTTCCACGTTGACTAATTCTTGGGTGACTAAACTGGTCTAAGGGTTGAACTGTCTTTGAGTGTTTTATTTTATACTACTAACCACAATTTGTCAATTGTCATGTGTATGAGATATATATTACATAGTACATCCCACCATGTACATTATAATGCATTCTGTCTATGTACATTCCATCATGCAATGTGGTGTATCACTTTACTGTGCAATATTCCACCAGTTTACACATTTTTCCAAGCAAAAACACGAAAGACAAGACAACATACCGTGCAAGTAAAAGGACAAAGTTCCACTATTAGCAAATGTAAAACATCCGAGGCTCTCCAAGTATTATAAATACTGAGTTATGCCTTGAAGATAAATGTCCTGATTTGCCATGTAGCATTTTACTTTTGTCAACTTTACCTTTCATCTTTTTTTTTTTTTAGTTATATAATATTTTCTAGGACTTTTATTCTTTTTGTAGAATTCATTGGGTTCAAAATTTTTATTTTTTCTATAGTATTTTTTATGTTTCTTATAATGTTGTTCTTTACTCTTTTTGTTTTTCGATGGTGATATAGGTTTAAACTTCGATTATTTTATAAGGATAGACAAATTGTTTGTAATATTTTCTTGACTTTTTATTCTTTTTGTAGAATTCACTGGGTTCAAAAATTTTATTTTTTCTACAGTAATTTTTATGTTTCTTAAAATGTTGTTCTTTACTTCTTTTTTGGATGGTGCTATAGGTTTAAACTTCGATTATTTTATAAGGAATAAAAAATGGACAAATGCGATTGCAATTTGAAGAGTATAAACACTCAGATAGGAACAAAGGATGCTTAATTACAGGGAAGAAAAGAAATTAATACAAAACAGAAGGTTTTTGTTTCATAATGCTTACTGTGGGGGAAGAAAGCCCAACCCAACATATTGGGCCCAAGGCCCTATGTGAGTAATACTGTTCGTCCGAGGAGGCCAAGACACTCAGTCAGAGGCCCATGTGAAAGGAGAATCTGGAGATGAGAACGTGCACTGTCCGAGGAGATTTCCATATGTCCGAGAAGCCCGATACCCTCGGATCCGACGAGGTTTTTGCCCGACACGTGTATGGGAGGTTCGAGTGATCTGTTTGACAAGTGTTAAGGGAGAAAGGGGACCTCGGACACACAAGAAGGTAACAGGAACAGAGAAATATCAAGGAGACAGACTTCAACCACCGCATTTAATGCACTGCACCTACCCTCCTGGCCGCATTTATGTGGAGAAGACCCCTGAACAGTGCATCCTCAGCTACCGCCACTCAGACAGGGCTAAAGGGGGAGTGTGATGGGACATGCACTCAAGTGGGCGCCCAGATGATGAACAAGTGGACGGTGGAGATGTAGAAAGACATTACTATATAAGAGAGAGAGAGGTCTCTGATAGGGGGATCGAAAAACAAGAGAGAGAGAAGAGCATATTATTTTACTGTAGCTCCAGCATTTGTAACCTAAGTTCATCAATGAAAATCACCTCCTCGGACGAGACATTCACCACTGTCCGAGCACATATTAATTCAAGTCTTCCTGTCATCATTGCCGTTTAATACTGTTATTTTCATTATTAGCCTAGCTCTTTCACCCACTCTCTACAAATTTATTGTTTTGGGTTCAGTGGGCTTCAAATCCATATCTTCTTGGGCTTGGGCTGCAGAATCTGACCCTACAATTGGCGCCGTCTGTGGGGAGAGCTTGTACAAGAGTGAAAACAACAGTTGATAATGGCGGGACAAGGTGAACAACAAGCAGAATCCAGGGCATCCCAACACGTGGACCATTTTGTCAACTTAGAGAGGAGACAAAATCGTGAGGGCAGTGTACACACTGTGCGCCTTAGCCAGAGCCAATCACAGAGCGGAAGTCACATGTCCCATGCAGAGAAGAACCGTGACTTACAACTGGAGGTGGAAAAACTAAAGAGGGAGTTGCGACACGCAAAGAGGAAGCGGGCTTCCTCGTACTCTGAGGACGATCTTGATGACGAGCAGGACGTCTCTTATCAACGCAAGTCCAAGACACCAGCTAGCGAGTCCTACACCTATGTGGAGGAGTCCCATCGTAAAAGGGAGCGTAGGAGCCCATCACGCGAGGACGTGGAGAACGATGCCATGAACAGGGCTCTAAATTAGATATCTAGATCACCCTTCACGCGCAGGATAGAGGAGGCCAGACTCCCTCGGCACTTTAACCAGCCAACGTTCACCGTCTACAATGGTAAAACTGACCCCGTGGAGCATGTGAGTCATTTTAACCAGAGGATGGCTGTCTACTCCAGAGATGAAGCTCTGATGTGCAAGGTTTTCCCTTCTAGTCTTGGGCCCGTTGCTATGAGATGGTTTGATGGTTTGAAGGCGGGTTTCATCAACTCCTTCAAAGAGCTCACTCAGGCATTCGGCTCCCGTTTTGTTACGTGCCGAAGAGTGGCCAGGCCTCTCTCTTCCCTGCTATCCTTGTCCATGCAGGAAGGCGAGTCCTTGAAGGCATATTCAGACAGATATTGGGAGATGTTCAATGAGGTGGAGGGCAACAACGATGCAATGGCCCTCAGCACGTTCAAGCTCGGCCTCCCTACTGACCATGGTTTGAGGGGATCCCTATCTGGCAAACCAGTCACAAACGTGCGTCAACTAATGGACCGCATAGAGAAGTATAAGAGGGTTGAAGAAGATCAGCAGCAGGGCAAGGGAAAGGATAAGATTATCCCTCAGGAGAGGAGAGATTCGCGGTCGGACCGGTACAATTACAATAAACCGCGGAGGGATTTTGCCGGACAATCAGGATCGATGAATCCTCAATCGGTCAACACCGTGTTCAAAGAGCCAGTGCATCAGGTCCTGGAAAAAATTAAGAATGAATCATTCTTCAGGTGGCCGAACAAGATGGTAGGAAACCCCGAGAGACGCAACCACAATCTCTACTGCCAGTACCATCAAGACCATGGGCATACAACGGAAGATTGTAGGAGTCTGTGGGATCACCTAGACCAGTTGGTTCGCGATGGTAAACTGAAACATCTTCTGCACCCCTCCAGCGGCCGAGCGCAGACAGGCTCGGGGCCACGCAGGGACGACCCCTCAAAGCCGCCGCTTGGGACTATAAACGTCGTCTTCGCTGCGCCGGGGAGAACAGGGTCCTGGCCTCTGAAAGTTATGTCCGTAGGCCGACCACCCGCAGGGGAGACGAGCCGAGGACCGAAGAGAGCTAGGTCTGGTGCCCCGCTGATTATGGGATTCTCGGACGAGGACATGATCGGCACCATCCAACCCCATGATGATGCACTAGTCATCACCCTCAGAATAGGAGGGTACGATGTAAAGAGGGTGATGGTGGACCAGGGCAGTGCCGTGGAGATAATGTACCCGGACCTCTACAAGGGGCTAGGCCTAAAACCCCAGGACCTGACGCCGTACGATTCCCCCCTATTCACCTTTGAAGGAAGGCCTGTCGTCCCGAAAGGCCGGATACGCTTACCTGTACAGTCCGGCTCCGAGGTGGTGGAGCTGGATTTTATCGTCGTAGACGCATATTCGCCCTACACGGCACTCGTAGGCAGACCTTGGATTCACGCACTTGGGGCTGTCCCCTCCACTTTGCACCAGAAGGTCAAGTACCCATCAGGTGGACAGATACATGAAATCCGAGGAGACCAGTCTGTTGCTAGACAGTGCTTGGTAGCCGCCATTCAGCATAAGGCCCCAGCCGAGTCCTCGGACGTGGCTGGGAGGGATTTATAGCAACTACAGTCTCGGGGAGTGCCTTCTGAAGAATCGGATGAAAGCACTCGGTGTGAGGATCTGACGAAGGTGATCATTGGAGATGATCCTGACAAGTTCTTCCAAGTCGGATCTCAGCTGCCTCTTCAAGAGAAGGAGGAGCTGATAGAGTTCCTCAAGCGAAATCTCGATGTGTTTGCCTGGAGTGCTTACGAGGCCCTAGGGGTGGACCCGGAGTTTATATGCCATCACTTGAAGGTGAATCCACTGGTCATCCCCAAGCAGCAACCTATTCGTTACTTGCCCGTCTATTACGTAAGCAAGTCGCTACATGAGGCTGAGATTCGTTACTTGCCACTAGAGAAGGCTATCCTAGCAGTAGTGCTTGGCACACGGAAGCTACCTCACTACTTCCAAGCCCACACGGTAATCGTTCTCACACAACTCCCACTCAAAGCTATACTCCGAAGTGCTGATTATACTGGTCGGATTGCCAAGTGGGGTACAATCTTAGGGGCTTTCGATATAAGATATATGCCCCGCACATCAGTCAAAGGACAGGTCCTCGCAGATTTGGTGGCTGAGTTCACGGAGCCCCAGCTAGAAGAGGTAAAGCCCACGTCGGGCATGGATGAAAAATCAGTTGGCATGATCTCTCAACAGAATCCCTCCCATTGGGAAGTGTACGTCGATGGCGCGGCAAACCAAAGAGGTTCTGGAGTTAGGCTGGTATTGATATCCCCCGAGAAAATCATTATCGAGAAATCGTTAAGGTTGGACTTCTCGGCTACAAATAATGAAGCGGAGTATGAGGCCCTACTGATGGGGATGACTATGGTCCGTAGAATGGGTGGGAAGTCCGTGGAGTTGTTCTCGGACTCAAGATTGGTAGTAGGTCAAGTACAAGGCGAGTTCGAGGCAAAGGACGAAAGAATGCAGGGATACTTGGGTCGTGTCAAACATCTGCAATCAGAGTTCGAATTTTTCAGTCTGCTGCACATCCCTAGGAGTGGCAACTCACATGCTGACTCCTTGGCCACGCTAGCCACCTCTTCGGCACAAGACATGCCGAGGGTCATCCTCGTCGAGGACCTGCACAGGCCTACAGAGACGAAGTCGGGGGGAGTCCAGGTTCACCAGATCAGGGCCGGACCGTGCTGGATGGACCCTTTAATCAAATTTATCAAAGAAGATATATTGCCTGAAGAGAAGGGAGAAGCCGATAAAGTTCGGAGGAAGGCGACTAAGTTCTGGTTGTCCGAAGACCAGAAACTATACAAACGCTCCTATTCGGGACCATATTTGTTATGCGTGCATCCCGAGGCGACTGAGACACTGCTAGAAGAGCTGCACGAAGGAATCTGTGGGAGCCACACTGGAGGTAGGTCCTTGGCTCACCGAGCCCTCACCCAAGGCTATTGGTGGCCTAACATGCAGAAGGAGGCACATGAATACGTCAAAAAGTGCGATCAATGTCAGCGCTTCGCTCCAAACATTCACCAGCCAGGGGGAAACCTTAATCCACTATCTAGCCCATGGCCCTTTGCCCAATGGGGCTTGGATATTGTGGGACCCTTCCCCAAAGCTGCAGGAAACAAGAAGTACCTCCTGGTCGGAACAGACTATTTCACCAAGTGGGTTGAAGCTGAGCCACTGGCCAATATCAGAGACGTTGATGTGCAAAAGTTCGTGTGGAAGAACATTGTCACACGGTTTGGAGTTCCTCACACCCTCATCTCGGACAACAGTTTACAGTTCGACAGCAAGGCATTCAGGAATTACTGCAGTGAGCTGGGAATTACGAACAGATACTCCACTCCAGCCTATCCCCAGGGTAATGGCCAAGCAGAAGCTTCCAACAAGGTCATACTGAACGGCTTAAAGAAGAGGCTAGATGATGCAAAGGGCAAATGGGTAGAAGAGTTGCCACATGTGCTTTGGGCTTACAGAACTACGCCCCGCAGGTCTACTGGAGAGACCCCCTTCTCGATGACCTATGGGGCTGAAGCTGTCATTCCTCTGGAAACAGGGTTCCCAACACTTAGAACCAGCTCGTTTAGTCCGACCGGCAACAATGAGCAACTAGAGAAGAGTTTGGACCTTATTGAGGAAAGAAGAGAGAATGCAATGGTTCGGCTGGCACACTACCAACAAAAGCTCAGACAAGGCTACAACGCTAACGTGAGGCTGAGGCCTTTAGAGCCTGGTGATCTGGTGCTGAGGAAAGTTGTGGGCACCGCGAAGAACCCGGCTTGGGGAAAATTAGGACCCAATTGGGAAGGACCATATCGTGTCACTTCAGGCGCTGGTATTGGAGCATATTTCTTAGAAGACCTGGATAGTCATGTAATCCCTCGCCCTTGGAATGTAAATAACCTCAAGAGGTACTTCTATTAATCAAGTCTTCTCTTCAATTGATATACCAATTCGCTGCGTAAAGTTTTCTCTCAAGTGTTTAAACTTAAATCCAATCATGCCTGTAGTCCTCGGACCAGATGATTAGGGTTAGTTAACACTCATTCACCGCTTTCAAGTGTTTAAACTTAAATCCAATCATGCCTGTAGTCCTCGGACCAGATGATTAGGGTTAGTTAACACTCATTCACCGCTTTCTCTCAAGTGTTTAAACTTAAATCCAATCATGCCTGTAGTCCTCGGACCAGATGATTATGGTTAGTTAACACTCATTCACCGCTTTCTCTCAAGTGTTTAAACTTAAATCCAATCATGCCTGTAGTCCTCGGACTAGATGATTAGGGTTAGTTAACACTCATTCACCGCTTTCTCTCAAGTGTTTAAACTTAAATCCAATCATGCCTGTAGTCCTCGGACCAGATGATTAGGGTTAGTTAACACTCATTCGCCACCAGCTTAAGTGTTTAAACTTAAATCCAATCATGCCTGTAGTCCTCGGACCAGATGATTAGGGTTAGTTAACACCGTTAGCTCAAGTGTTTAAACTTAAATCCAATCATGCCTGTAGTCCTCGGACCAGATGATTTGGGTTAGTTAGCACTCGGTTACAGTTCTATAGTGTTTAAACTTAAATCCAATCATGCCTGTAGTCCTCGGACCAGATGATTTGGGTTAGTTAGCACTCAGTTACAGTTCTATAGTGTTTAAACTTAAACCCAATCATGCCTGTAGTCCTCGGACCAGATGATTTGGGTTAGTTAGCACTCAGCTACGGTTCTAGTGTTTAAACTTAAATCCAGTCATGCCTGCAGTCCTCGGACCAGATGACTAGGGTTAGTTAACACTCGAGTACATTCGACTTCTATAATCCTTGAACCAAATGGCAGGTTAGTCAATACCCCCACGCGGCCAGTGTCACTGGGGCTTAGTGCTAAAATTCCTAATCGCGTTTAAATTGATTCTAACCTATACGTGTCTCCCCTAGTTGTGTTTAGTTTGAAGCCGAGGAATAATAACTTATGTTTAACTTGGAAAGACATGCAACTCATCAATAACTCTTGGTTGGCTTATCTTTTTCAATATTAATTTTGATTACTTACACCATAAGTATGATGTATCAAGCAGATTTATTTGCATTGTTTGGTTGTAAGTGCAATGTACAGTTGTATGTGACAGTAGTAATTAGTAAAGCAGGTATTTAAAACATCACAGACAAATGAAAATCTATTCTATAAATAAAAGTATAGTTTACAATTCTTTGGATAAAACAAAAGAAAGCAAAGGTGCAAAAGTGAAAGCCCTATACGTCTATTCTTTTGCTGGAGGGAGCACGGGGTCAGCAGTCTGGCCTATCCGAGCTGTTGCTTCAGGGGCTTGGTCCTTGGGCTCAGAAGGAATTTTCTCTTCGCCTGACCCTTGGCCTTTCTCTTTGGCTGGTTCAGCTGGCTTATCCTTGCTGCCTGGCTGACCAGTTTCCTTGATTGCACCAAGAGTGAGAGGAGGAGCATGGCTGACCAAAATTGGCTCCGAAGCCTCTGAAAGCTGTGGAGCAGGAGGGAGATCAGTTCCTGGGAGCTCTCGGATATCAGGATCATAGTATACGCTCCCAGGCAGCCTCAGCTCCGAGTCGGCAGGGACTCCAGCTGCATCCAGGGCTTTGCCCCAACTTATGTCGCAGTAATCTCGGCTGACCGAGGCGAACTGCTCTAGAAGCTGGGACGTGGCTGTCTCTACCCCCAGCTGGTGAGCTGCCTTCTTTTCAGCCTCAACCGCCTCCTGGGCCAACTGGGCTTTCTCCTCGGCATATCGGGCGCTGTCTTTGGCTTTTCGGAGTTCATCCCTTAGCCCGTTTACCAGCTCCCTCTCGGTCTTCAAATTGGCCTCTGCCGCCTTTAGCAACTTACGCTGATCCTCAGCCTGCTTTTCAGCGTTCCTTATCCCAGCGTCAAGGCTTTTCTTCTGGCTGGTCATCTCCGCGAGTTCCCCGGACAGACGGGTATAATCGTCCTTCAGTTGGCCCAGAGATTTCTCCGCCTCGTCTCGGGAGCAGAACGCCGCCTGGGTTTCAAGGCGATTCTTCTTATCCCACTCCTCGGCTACGTAAATCTGCTGAGTGACCTGCAAGATGGAAACTCTAAATGTCAAACGCAGAAAAATAGGAAAGGCAGAAGTCAGCGATTCAACTGATCGGACTGAGGTTACTTACGATGGCTAAATCCCTCTTAAGGGATCGAAAGAGCTCCTGCTGATTGAAACGCCTGAAGGACTCCATGTCATGAGGGAGGAGAAGTGGTTGCTGCAGGGCCTCAGCAACGTAGCCGGCCCTCCCTCCATCATAATTCCTGAGGGAGGTCTCCCAGAGGATTGGAGCGCCCTCCAACTCCAATTTTGGAGACCAAATCCGCGGTCCCCCTCCTCCTCGGCGCACTTCTGCCACTGTGCCCTCGTCTCGGCTTTCAGTAGACGGAGCCCTGCGAGTTCGGTTGTCCTGTGCCACCTTTTGCTGCTTGGCCCCCTTGGTTGGTGGCACCTGTTTTTCCTCAACCTCAGTGTGGGGTCTTTTCTTCTGCAGTTTTAGCATGGGTTTCAAGCGAAGGGTCAGGGGCACTCCCGCCCAAATCCTGAAGAAAAACCACAGCCATTGGATCAATCAGCCACCGTTGGATGCGAAGGACGAAACGTCACCTGGTGCAGTTAATGCAGCGCCTTGGGAATAAGGAAACCGCAACGGCATTAATGAGGCATCTGTTCCCACGTTTACATACGTGCCAGCTCGGTTGTGCGTGTTTCCAAGCTTTTGCTCCGTGGCAAGTCAAAATCCTACTTTTTCTCCTCGGATGCGAGGGAAAAACTACAATTTCGAGGGGCTAATGTGGGGGAAGAAAGCCCAACCCAACATATTGGGCCCAAGGCCCTATGTGAGTAATACTGTTCGTCCGAGGAGGCCAAGACACTCAGTCAGAGGCCCATGTGAAAGGAGAATCTGGAGATGAGAACGTGCACTGTCTGAGGAGATTTCCATATGTCCGAGAAGCCCGATACCCTCGGATCCGACGAGGTTTTTGCCCGACACGTGTATGGGAGGTTCGAGTGATCTGTTTGACAAGTGTTAAGGGAGAAAGGGGACCTCGGACACACAAGAAGGTAACAGGAACAGAGAAATATCAAGGAGACAGACTTCAACCACCGCATTTAATGTACTGCACCTACCCTCCTGGCCGCATTTATGTGGAGAAGACCCCTGAACAGTGCATCCTCAGCTACCGCCACTCAGACAGGGCTAAAGGGGGAGTGTGATGGGACATGCACTCAAGTGGGCGCCCAGATGATGAACAAGTGGACGGTGGAGATGTAGAAAGACATTACTATATAAGAGAGAGAGAGGTCTCTGATAGGGGGATCGAAAAACAAGAGAGAGAGAAGAGCATATTATTTTACTGTAGCTCCAGCATTTGTAACCTAAGTTCATCAATGAAAATCACCTCCTCGGACGAGACATTCACCACTGTCCGAGCACATATTAATTCAAGTCTTCCTGTCATCATTGCCGTTTAATACTGTTATTTTCATTATTAGCCTAGCTCTTTCACCCACTCTCTACAAATTTATTGTTTTGGGTTCAGTGGGCTTCAAATCCATATCTTCTTGAGCTTGGGCTGCAGAATCTGACCCTACACTTACTACACAATAATGTGGCCACTCATATTATGTTTTTATTGTCTCATCTTGTTATGTGCCAAATTGAGGTGGGAGACTAAACATTAATGCGTGTTTAACCATTAGACTTTGAGAGTACAGATCATTCAAATCCTTCGGCAACCCAAATTAATGCGAAAATATTAAAAACAAAAGGAAAAAAAGAAAAAAAAAAAAGAGAGAGAATAAAGCATGAAATCCCACAAGCTATTATAGTTTGCAACTTTTTGCTCTTAATTTTATTCCCCTGTGATCATTCTTACAGACCAACAACCAGAAGCAAATTTGGTGAGATGACTATCACATATAATTGAACAAAAATGAAGATGCTGTGACATATCAAGGAAAATAAAGAAGATAAATCTTTGGCAATTTCAGTAAAACCTTTGATCATTCGTTTGCTAAACCTTAAATTAAACACAAATGCACAAAAAAAGCAATTAGCAAATCAGAGTATACTTCAATATAATACACAGCCAGCCGTACTTTTGTTGATGCTAGCTATATTTCCAATGCCAGATCAATACCCCAAGGGCTAATACACAGGTCAGGGTTTTCCAGTGATGCTAACTCCTGATTAACCTTGGAGAACATCATCTGCAGCTGGAGCAGCAAATCTCACATTCCCAGGCCTTGCCACTACAACAGGCTCATCTGCAAATAGCGCTTTAATAAATGAGGGAGTTCTCAAAGGCCGGCGACCTGTCATTCGTGGATACACATCTTCAAGAAAATAGTAGGCATGACCAGCAATCATTCCCTGAAAAAAAAAGAACCAAAAAAATAAAGGTTCCGAAAGGAAAAGTGAAAAGCAATGGTACAGGTGATAAAGATGCAGATAAAGAGGTGAACAGGTCCACAAATGAGAGAGAAATTATGTGAGCCAACTCATGGGTCCACAAGGTAATATTCCAGGAGGTCCAACCTGTCCAATATAACATTGACTTCTGTTCCACCTAAGAATTTCTGGTAAAGTGAATTTAGACTAGGATCCCACCAGATCTCAAATTCTTCAATAAGGTCTAGGCTTCTCTCATTATGATGCAGATTCATTTAAGAGAAAAGAAAATAAAGGAACTAGCCATGTTATAGGAAAAGCAGGGTTCACTGAATTTTTGTTAGAACCAGCAGAATAGAGGGCAGAGGCAAACTATAAATATGATAGTGTGGAATCTCACCAATAGATCCACCCATGCACTAGCTCCAACAAGTACAGAGAATCCCAGAAGAACCTGCAGGGAGAACAAGGAAATAAGGATCACAAATTTCATTAGGTGGGGCAAAGATTAACTATAATAATAGAGGTTTTGATCAGGATAGCTTATGTCTCAGATTAATTTTGAACGAGTTGAAGGACAATAAAAATTAAAAAGTAAATAACTTTCAGTGTGATACTGATTTAGCAAGATAAAATGAGAAGTCATCAAAGCTTACTCACCCATGGTAGGTAAGCGGCTGTGAAAGTAAAAAGGCCCAAAAAACTCATATGGATGAAAGGATTTTGCTTGCTCCAGACATAGACCTGTAAAAAATATGAAAGGATATCAATTTTCATATAAGAATTCTACCAGACTTTATATCTTTTACTCAAAATTATTCTACCACACTGATTTGAGATGGGAATTGCTTAACTTATTGAAACAGGAAGAAAGCTAATGAAAAGCATGAGTCAAGAATAACTTGGTATAACCATAACTTCATCATTAATTCATTATATTGCCTTTTGCTATCATACTATAATGGCTAGATGGCATTCCAATCTCCATAATATTATTCCCATCAAACAGGAGTTATTAATAGTTCTAATGATGGTAGGAACAAAACAAATTTTATATTCAAACAAAAAGGAAAGGAACTAACCATCATGAATGTCAGGGAATTGCTAAGGAATATAATTTTTGCAAATGACTCCGACAAGTACGGTATCATTCCCCCAACAAGAACAATTCCAGTTAAAACAGTGGCACCAAATAAGAGCATGTAAAAGAAATCGGCTGTCCTTCCCCTGAATGAGTTCTCTTCAAGGAGTTTGCAGTATCGAGCTAGAAAGAACATGTGAAACATAAAGTCCAAGTCTGCATTGTCAAGGTAAAAAAATATGGTAAAAATGACAAACTTGATGATTACTCAGGCTCAATCAGACTTCCAAACAATCAACATAATTAACTGTTGGAAAACATAAACGTAGAAAATGATATAAATTCATTACATCATTGTCTATGTTTATGTTAAGGATCCATAGCTAACCCCAACAAATTTGGGACTAAGACTTTGTTGTTGTTGAAGACAATGTATAATCGGATTGCAATACATTCAACAACAAGCAGACAATGGAACATAATTTCAAAAGGTGCAGAAGAAGACTTGATTTCAACAAGTTAGGTGGAGGAATAAAATCTCTGCTGCCAATCTATTGCTAATCCACTATTAGATATATAGATAATAAAAATAACAATACTGGAACATTCCCACTCCTAGTGAAGGTTATACATAATGTTCTTAAGGAAAACCCTACAAAACAAACAGATATTAAGCATGGATTGGACAGAGCAAAACCAACATAAACCTCTTAATTAACACAAAAATGTACTGCAGTACAAATCTAAAGGGACCAAAATCGTCCAGATAGATGACAATGGCCATTCGCCAACTACATTCCACAAGACAATGCACCACAAAGGAGGAATGAATTATCACATTCTTCTTAAGCCATGAAACTTGTTTGATGAAATAACCCATTGTGGTTATCAAATTGTAAATTCGTGTGTCTGCATGTAAGTTCACACAGAAAAAAATGACAACAGTAGATGAATAGCCAATGCAGACTTCTTACTTTATCTAACTACCATAATAAGTTTGTCCCATTTGAGTCACATCGTAAAAAACTAACATATCGTACAAGGCAACAAACGTTCAACTAACAAAAATTCTTTCAACTACTTTCATAGAAGAAAGCCTTGTGTGCCCCAAAAGATTTCTTCTCAACAACTTCGTCACAGTGAAGATGATCACTAAACTAACACAAATTTTCCCTACATTAAAATTAAAAAAACAGATTCCTACTGAATTTAAAAATATGAGGCTGAAAACCATTACCCATTTTCCGGAAATACAAGAAATTGGTGACGAGACGCCATAACTGATATTGCTTGATCACTAGATTAGGGTTCAAGTACAAATTATAAGGTGATATTATCTGCAAAAATAAACAGAAAATCACTAATTATGTTAACTAAGAGTCAGTAAATTATTTAACCTTCCAAGGTTGCAGCTATTCTTCCTAACATGTTAACATAAGAAAAGGAAAAAAAAAATGATAAATACCCATCTCCAAAATTTCCCAAAATATTTATTAAAAAAAAAAAAAAAAACCCAATTAATTCAACCTAAGCCATTCAAACCCAGTTGCCAAAACATTAAAAACCATAATAAAATCCAATTTACACTACTTTCAGCTAATTATTGAGAGAGAGACCACCAAGTTTCTCCCAAATTTAAAGCAAACCCAATTGAAATCTAACCAAACCAAACAGCTTCAATGCTCCACTAACCCCCAAAACACAAAACCCCACAAAACTCTATACCGCCAGGAAGAAAAAAAAAAAAGCCCCCTTTTGAGTTTTGACCCAAACGACATAACATTCCGAAATTTAAAGCAAACCCAATTGAAATCTAACCAAACCAAACAACCCCATTAACCCAAATACACAAAACCCACAAAATCCAACACCAAAACCCCAAAAAATAAAAAAATAAACCCTTTCTGACCGACACCTCAAAGCTTAGAGATACGTACATCAAGGGAGCAACCGATGGTGGTGACAATAGCAGCCGTGAGATACGAACGGGTGATGATAGGCATTTGCTTGTACCATTCTTCCACTGCCTGAGCCATTCCCTGCCAATTTTTCTTCTTCCTTTTTTCTCAAACAACTCAGCTTCTGAGATTACGAGGAACACAAACACACATTCAAAATTGAATCTTTGTTATTGGTTGGAGAATTTTTGGGTCTTTGACAACTGACAAGGATAGAAGATTAAATTGTTAGAGAGAGAGAGAGAGAGAGAGGAGGAGAAGAATAAGAAGTGAGGAAAGGTAAAAAAAAAAGGCCCAGGATATTTGATCCTTATATGGACTCTTTACCTTTATCTCTGCGCTGTTCTAGTAATTGACGGGTTTAATGGAAGTGACATGCTTTGGCGAATCAGAGAGAGAGTGTATTACACGAACCAATTGCTTGCTTTGTAAAAACAGGCCTGGTAATTTTTCTTATAGTTTTGGGTTTTGGTCCAAGGCTTTGCTAGGCCTGAAATTCCTTTCACACTAATTTTTTTTTTTGGGGTCAGAAGGCCCAGTGAAGATAAGGGTACTATGAGGGCCCAGTGAAAGCTCTGATATGTAGATGTATCGTGCATGTATCTTTTATCTTTGGAGGGGAAGTGTGAGATTTTAGTCCTTATAAATTTTTTAGGAGAAGAATTTTCCTTTTTCAGCTTTGGAAGATAACGAATGAGTGGGTGGGTGGCAGACAATGGGTTTGGAAGTGAAGATGAAAGGGAAATTTTGTTACTTACACTTTATTTGGAAGTTCATAAAATAATGAAATGGAAAGAAATCTTTTTAAGTAATGAAAATAAATGAAAAAGAATGGAAGGTAAAGAATACTATTTGAGATTAATATAAAGAAAAAAGAATGAAATCACTTTATAATAATATTTCTATTAGAATCTTATTTTAAAATAAATAGCTGAATATATACGAATATTTTAGGAGTTTCAATGAAAATTTCACTAAACTTAATTTCATTCTCTCGGATTCCTAAATGGTAAAAATTAGTTTTTGAGGGAATAAAAATGAATGAGTGTTTTCTCATAGCTAGGAGTGTGCAAATAATCTGTGAAACTGACCTACCCACCTAAACTGTCCGATCCAACCCAAAAACTGGCCAATGTGACACCTATGACGATCGATGGCTTCTCTTCACACTCCATAAATTGATACTAGCAGGTCGATTGGTGAGTCATTGCATGAAAACCCGATTCCAACCTACTCGACTAATCTCAACCCACTAAAGTCGTCGTTCACCGCTGTTATGAGATATTCTCCAGTCAAATCTTGCCAAATCCAATAAGATTTCTGCCAGATTTGCTCTTCCCCAACCCTGACCAACAATCGCCCAATACCTAGGGAGACTTGACTCACCTGAACTAACTTTTCTTCCCTGTCGTCGGTGGGTTCATTTCTTAGGGATCTGAAGTGATCAGATCAAGTTTGGGTTAGGCACAAACCCAACTCGTGGACAACCCTACTCCTACCCATTACATTCCCTCCCATTTAAACTTCCAAATAAGAGAATAGAATGAATATTCTAAAAATATTCTTTTCATTCCATTCTATTCCCTCCTCCCAAATGGAGCGTTAGGAGAGAAAAAAAAATCTTCTTCTTCTTTTTTCCCCTTTTAGAAGGGGAGGTGTCAAGGATTAAACATGAGATTTTTTTTTTTGATACTTTTAAAGTACAACGATGTGATGCTCCATTCTCTCATATAAATGATGGGTTCTATCATGAATTTAATTATTGAAACCTACCATTCATGTTAAAGGAGGGAGTACCATCTTTCTGTATTTTGAGGTTATTGAATAATTAGTTAATTACTCATTATACATATGACGAAAGAGAGATAGAGGGATAAATTTTTATTGAGTTTAAAACTTAGCTAAAGAAAATAAATTCATTCATTTTTATCAAAACTAGTTACAAATCTAGAAGACAACCCACTTTATCTTAGTTTGTCACTTTCTTGTTCATATGTCTATTAATCGTGGTTTAGAATTCGTTATCAACAATGTACTTTACATGATTCTCTTTTGAAACACAAGTAAAACTTACCCTAGTGTGTGTGAATGTTTTACTTCATAGTAATGATTTCAATCTTTGAACACTTCAAAAAATACTTATGAGAGCTTTTGTTTAAAAATATGTCGGAGATCCTACAAAACATGCTTCGACTGTTACAGATATTTATGAAACCTTAATCAATGAAATTACTAATAAGAGAAATGTCACACAAAAATAAGGTCAGATTATCTTTAGATACTAGAAGAACTTGTTTAAAGCATAGAAAATATGAGTTTAAGCTTCTCTCGCATAACTAGTTGAAACTTGATTTGTATGTTAAAAACAAAGGATAGATGGATATGAATAGCCTAAAATATTCAAATGTTGACATTAATATTTCCATATTTTCCTATATTTCCATAACATATGTTTGTAGGTTCAAATTAAAAAAAAAAATATTTATTTTTATGTCTATGTTTACTTTTTATGTTGTTTTTTTTATTCAATAAACAATTATATGCAAGGCACGACTGTAAACATAAACATAAAAATATAATATAATAAAATATAATTATTTAATTGGAATTAAATTACATAATGAAATGTAATAATATATATATATATATATATATTTAGATTACAATTAATGGAATCATGCCTAGTGTATACATTATTGAGGTGTTTTCTATTGTTATTGCATTTGTGTGGCGTGAACTCATTCCACCACTTCTTTGTTCAATTATATTCATTGTCATTTTTTGGGTTTCAAGAATCCAATAAAACCAACGCTTCATCCGCAAGCCCATTGTAGCAAGGAGAATTACATATAAAATAAGTCCACATTACATCTATTAAATATTATTCCATACAAGTACATTGTTGTGAATCATTTACACATTCTAATGGGGCAGTACAAATTTTAAAGAACTGGTATAGTAGAAAGTGTGCTTTTCTTCTTCTTGTTACTTTCTGGTACAACATACCAAATGGCTAAGGCTCCCAATAGGGTGAGTATCCAAAAAAAAAAAAAAAAGCTTCTACGTATATGTATCATCATCAATTGAAAACAGGTAAAGTGTGACAATAGGGCTATTGATGTCAATAATGAGTACAACGATTGGCTCTCTTCTGTTCCGGCAAACTTCTAGGTACATCTTAGCATTCAAGATGAAAAGAGTATTTGCAACTCCTAGAATAAGAGATGATAAAGACTTCAAAAAGAATAATATCAATCACTTCCGCTAATCCAACTAAGTAACATACATAAATCAAACTCAACAGGTCTATTGCAATCAATATCAGCGAATATTGCATCATAGTTTTTTTGTCAACGTTGTTGATCAAATTTAACTCCAAAATGTATGCAACAAAACAAGTCAAAACTGATGATCCAAACTCAAACATATACCAAAAAAAAAAAAATTAAAAATTATTGAAATTAAATTACATAATGAAATGTATTAATATATATTTTTTAGATTACTATATAATGGAACCATGCCTAGCATATACACAATCGAGATGTTTCCTGTTGTTATTGCATCTGCGTGGCATGAACTAATTCCACCACTTTTTGTTCAATCACATTTAATATCATTTATTGGGTTTCGAGAATCCAATAAAACCAATGCTTCATCTGCAAGCCAATAGTATCGGGGACAACTTCTATTGCATAATCCAATCCAACACTTCATCAGCAAGCCCAGTTGCAAGGAGTACTTCTATTGAATAAAACACCCATTTTATATCCAAAATTAGGGGATATTAAAGCTAACATCCTTAAATCTACTATCATTAATAATATTGATATGAGGTGACTCACAATGTGAGGTGACTCCCGCACAATGGTATAGAAGGGCCCCCGAGATCGGGTTACCCCGACCGAGGCCACTGGCTCCCTGCCCGGGGGTGTAATATGACCATAAAGACCCCTTTTTTTCTTTCTCAAAAAAAAAAAAAAAAAAAAAAAACTTAGCAGTCACATATGATATGAGCTTGTAACCCACAAGATTTTGACTAATTTGGACTATAGTTGCTACTAGAAGCCCATTTCTCAAAGCCGAATTCTTTTAAAAAAAATGAATTTAAATATTTCAAATGTTATGTTTAAATATTGAAACTTGTTGGAGTTTAGAAACCTTGAAACTTGTGCTTATATCACATAAATATTTAGAAATTGATTTGTGTATATATATAAAAATAAAAAAAAATAAAAAAAAGAAGAGAAAGGGGCACGAAAAGCCTTAAAAATTTAAACAATAACATTAAAGTTTCATACTTTCTATGCTTTAATTTGAATAAAGAATAACATATGTTTTTGGACTCAAAATAAACAAAAATGTTTATTTCCATGTTTATGTTTATTTTAGGCGTAAATGCACTTTTGGTCCCTACGTATTGCACTTTTTTTTTTTTTGTCCCTACATTTTATTTTTACCACTTTTAATCCTTAAACTAATTAACGCATGACATTTAAATCCTTACCGTCAGCCAACTAACGGGAAAAGCTGAGGTGGCAAACGAAACACCCTATTAGCTGATGTGGCGATTAAAATATTATTTGGCATTTTTATATGCCACGTCAGCATTTTAATTTTTTATAAAAAGCCATGTCAGACAATTTAAACCAAAAGAGAAAATAAATTAAAAAACAAAACTTATATATATTTTTTACTTTCATTATTTGTTCTTCGTGTTCTTCCTATATATTTTTACAAATTTTTCCTTTTCTTTATTTTTTCTTTTTCTTTTTCTTTTGGAAACCCACAACCTCACAAAAACTGAAAAACACGTATGAATCTTTTGTTTTGTTTTGTTTTTTTCATCTCTCTAGAGTCTAGTGGTTAATCTTTTGTTCTAAACCCAAATCCACCAAGCCACTCCCCTTCATCTCCATTGAATCAACTACATCTTCTTCCACCATTCTCTAATCAAAATCTCTCATTTTTTCTCTTACAAAGATCCATCCCTTTTCTATTAAAGCTGATCTTTGTGAAAGTCCTAACCGGCAAATACCATCCATTTGGAGGTGGAAAGCTCCAATATGATCCAAGATGAAGAAGTCATCCCCCAATCAACAGCATTTAATCTTTGCCAGAAAGCAATCAGAATGTACTCTCACTGATTACAACATCTAGAACGAGTTCATACGCAATGCGGCGACGATGCGAGGCTAGATCCTTACGGGTCAGGCTGGAGATGAGGAAATCTGGATTAGAGGATTTGCAGTCGATCTGTGGCCATGGTCCGGGCTCCGTGGTGGATCTGTGGTGTTGGGCAGTTGGGTTGTGGCGAACACTGAATATGGGTTTAGTAAATCTGGGTTTGGGTTTGGGTTTTAGTTTGAATTTGGAGGTTTTGGCTAAAATTTATGGAATTTATTCGATCTTTCTTGATTGATGGTATAAAATTCACCGTGATTGAAAGCCAAATAGAAGGTTAGAATTTAGAAACAATGTGATCTATGTTGATTTGAAATTTTCGGACTATATTAGTGTTTGATTATCTAGAAATTGCATGAAAAGAATTAGAATGAAATTCTGTTTGGTTAGCAAGAAATTGCAAGAAACTAAAATAATAATATTCAGAAAATAAAAACGAAATTTTGTAGAGCCATTTGAACTTCTACATTGCAGTAGATCCATGGTTGAACCACAATGTGAGAAGGCGAAGTATATCCTGTAAACACGAAGAACAACTTCAGTTCTTATGAAAAAATAATGAAAGTAAAAAAAATAAATAAAAATTAAGTTTTGTTTTTTAATTTATTTTCTTTTTTGGTTTAAATTGTCTGACATGGCTTTTTATAAAAAAAAATTAAATACTGACGTGGCATATAAAAATGCCAAATAATATTTTTTAATAATATTTTAATCGCCACATTAGCTAATAGGGTGTTTTGTATGCCACCTCAGTTTTTTCCGTTAGTTGACTGACGGTAAGAACTTAAATGTCATGCGTTAATTGGTTTAGGGACTAAAAGTGGTAAAAATAAAATGTAGAGATCAAAATGGAAAAAATGCAAAATGAAGGGACCAAAAGTGTATTTACACCTTTATTTTATAATTTTTAAAAGTATTATATTAAAAAAAAGTCTTAATTAATATATTCATAGCCCTTTTTAGATTTTTTAAATTGCCTATAAAAAATAAACAAGCAATTGACATTTATTAGGCTATTTATAAAAATAAAATCAATATTAAATGAACCCTTAGTAGATGTATAGATTTATTTTAAGGCATAATCTTTGGTGTCTTATTGTTTAAACTATTTTCCAAGCTTGAAGATTAACCCTTCATCTTAGTGTGCCTCTTTCTTAATTGTACTTTTGTTGATAATGATTTAGAGTTAGTTTTTTTTTTTTTTTTTTTTTTTTTTTTTTTTTTTTTGTGGCTGAGAAAAATGATTTAGAGTTAGTTAAAAGAGAAAATTGTGTTCTTAATGATGCCTTAAACACCGTAATTTTACTTATGATATAACTCTAATAAAGTTTTAATTTAATTTCATACTAGTTTAAGTATTGATAGGTTTTGATAAATTCTTTATTAGTCGGTAAAACATTCATGTTAGTTTGTTAATTTAAAAAAAAGTAAAACTATAATCTTAAGAGTGTTGAAATTAATTGATTATTATTTTTGAATCAATTTTGGATTCATTTTTACAAAGAGAGTCAATATATATATATATATATATATATATATATATATATTAAAAAAACAGAAAGTAATATTTGCGCAAACATCACTTGTCCAGGAAACATTCATTGTTAGAGTTT
Source organism: Quercus aquifolioides (assembly GCA_019022515.1). Classification (NCBI taxonomy): domain Eukaryota; kingdom Viridiplantae; phylum Streptophyta; class Magnoliopsida; order Fagales; family Fagaceae; genus Quercus; species Quercus aquifolioides. Next base: position 78,645,523 of record CM032328.1, on the reverse strand, counting down.
GCGTTCATTGGGAAAAAAATTTAGCCTTTCCAATAATATTAATTAGGAAGTGGGAAAATTGTAGATTACACTTTTAAACTTTATGTAATTTTGACTTGGCACCCTAAAGTAAAATTTTTATTTGTACCTCTAATGTTACAGAATGTTTGGGAAAAAGAAGAAGAAGATAGAAATAGTCAAAATACATTGTTAGTCCCTAAAGCTTACGTAATGAGCAATTTTATTACCTGAAGTTTCAAATGAGTACCAGTTTGTTTGTTGTATTTGGATTTTTATTTAAACCCTAGGAGTATTGTTTTCGTGAGGGCTTCATATAACATAATTAAACACATAAAAGCTTAAGCCCATAAGTTTGGTTTGGGTGCAATTGGTTTGAGATGTTTTACCAAGTTGAAGTCAAGTTTCTAGTATTTTTTTTTTTTTTAATCATCAAAAGTTACGAATATTTTTGACACCCCATTTTGCAACCCGCATTTAACCTCACATAGAGGGTAAAATGGTACTTTCATCTTGGAAATATGCATCTTGATTCTGGCCATTAGATCCTTAATCTCATTTCACTAAAATGATCTTGATGTTGTAACGATCAAATCGACTGGTCATAAGCCCTAATCGGACCACCAGATTGAAAGTTATCATCAAATCAAGTTTTAATGGCTGAGATGCACTATCACAAATTGAGTCCGACTATATGTGATTATGAACAATTGATTTCAATTGGTTATAAGTGTAATCAATTTAATATCAATGATGTGTCATAATTTGATTGGTTAGGACTACATTTTATGGTGAGGTTGCATACACCTAATTAATTAGATAGTTAAACATTAATTATTCAATGAGTAATTTGTGCAATTATCTTTTAATTAGAGTAAATTTGAGACTAATTAAGTCTGAAATTGGAGTGATTAGAGCCATTTAATGTTAATTGGGAGCTAATTTGGGACCTATTAATGTTAATTGTGCTGAAACCATTTTCTAACAAATGACCTCTGCTCACCATTTCATCGATATCTCTCAGAATATTTTGAATCTGTGAATGAGATTAATTTTCCCAGAAACTAGACATCCGGGGCTTCAATTTGAGTACAAGAACGAGACAATTCCGATCATAATTGAGTTAGATATGATTTTTCGAAATTGGCCCTACAGGCTGTTACAACAGCTACGGGAAAACCGAATTTTGGCTTGCTCCCCACTCCCACCAATCTCTCCATTTAATGCACCAGATTTTTCCCAATGCTAAAATGAAGTCTAGGTTCATGATTCTTGTCAACTCTCATTAAATAGCCTTTCATTCATATTCCCTCCGCCACTACTATATAAACCCTCCTTCTCGTTCATTCTAAGGCACACCAAAACCCCCTCTCTTCTCCTCTCTTGAGTTCTAGTGAAGTTGAGTAGTCTTGTCATATCTTGGTCTTCCTGAGACTCAAGATATTGAGTGAGACTCATTCTTCTTCTCCTAGCTCTTCTTTCCCTCCACCTTTAAGACCTCTACCAAGAGTCTCCTCCTCCACCGTATGGATATTGCATGAAGGTATAATCTATTTCCCTAACTTGTTTTTTGTGATGCCATGATAAGAATTTAGGATTAAAGCATGATAGTAATTATTTAAATTCTCTTGAATATGTTTGAATGTTCTTATGTGTTCTTCACATGTTCTTGGTTGTTCATCACATGTTCATGCATAAACACTAGTTTTGATCTTAAATCCACATCAAAAATATGAAAAACATGTTTGTTTCATAATTCTTTCAAGTCCTTGAATCTAGGATGTCACCATACACACACATTCACTAGAATTTATTTTTCAATCCAAATGCAATGCTTAATAAATTGAATTAGGGTTTATCACATGCACACACTTCAAATTCAACATGCAAATTGATTGATAACATATTGGATGATGTGATATGAATGTTGGCCACCATAGTCTAGAAGACCGGTTTCACCGGGCAAGGTGGGTGCCTAACACCTTCCCACCTTGTAACATAGCCTCCGAACTTAGATCAAGGGTTACTAGACCAATGCTTATCCATGCAATTTTCGATTTCTAGATTGTAACTAGGAAACAAAGCCATGTACTTTATCTTAGATTGTATTTAGGACCAAAGCCATGTAATTTTCCTATGATCAATGTACATTCAATTTCAAATTAATAAAATGAGGAATTTTTCAATTTTGGTTTTCTTATTTATCCCAATAATTAAATAAGTGGCAACTCCATTGTAAAACCCTTAATCTAAAGGGGAAAATATAACTGGTCGGACCTCCATTCTGAGAGGCAATAACACGACTCCACCCATTCACGTGGGTTTGGCCCAACATCCTATAAAAAAAGGGGCGAGGGCGCGGTCTCTCACAAATATATATTATATAGTTAGTTAAATACATGTGTGTACTACGTAGTTTTTTTTTTTTTTTTTTTTTTTTCTTTTTAATAACTTGATAGTTAACAATGTGAGTTGGGGGATTTGAACCGTAGACCTCTCCATTGAGGTGCCAATTAGGGCGGAGCCACCTTATGCATTGGGAGGGCCATGGCCACTCCAATTTTTTTTAAACCTCTCTAATTGTAGGTAAAACTAGGGGACACTCATTTTGAGCTAAGAGCTAGCACTGTAACACCCCAAACTCATACTAAGGATTTAGATGCCTGACCTGTCTTATAAATAATCAACATTTGCTATAATGGAGCTGAATGTAATTAAATATCCACAAATAAGAATCAAACCATCAAATATTTCTTATAAAATTATCAAACCAAAACTTTAACAATAAAGTCTCCAAATACAATCTCAAATAGTTTCATGAATGCTAAACTCACTATCCTAAGAAAATATAATAAAACGTCCATCAACGAACATAGTTTCAAAAAAAGTCTTCAATCTATGACTCCAATGATCTACCACCAAAAAATATTCCACTGCTTTAATCTAAAAAGGTGGGTTGGGGGGGGAGGGGGGAGTTAGAAGTTCAATAAGAGACTACATAACATGAGAATGTCTTTCAAAACAAAACAATAGTATCATTTACAAAATATAATCCTTACAAACATTTACAAATAGTTTTAACAGTATTATAATATACTCTGTAAAAATGTCAGGAAGAAAACATTTAACTATAACACTATAATCAATAAATAAAATAGTAACCACTTTAATTGGCCAAAATACACTAAATAGGTAGAAACAATATAATATAGTAATAAAAAAAATTTCTCCTTATAAAAGCCAATAACAATAAAACAATAGTTTGATATGGAAAACATTAAACATTTGCCAGGTAAAGACATAAACTGCTAAACAATTGGTAGGTGATTCCCGTGGAAATAATAACACTAACCTTAGAGAGGTAACATTGGCTCTAAAGAGCAAACAATAACGCTGGCTCTAAAAAGCAAACGATAACACTGCACCACACTACAATAACACTACATTGGCCAAAGACCAACATTTAACCTTGTGTTGACAAAGGTTGCAGACTTTCTAGCTGACCACTTGGAAACATTTTTTCTTTGTTATAATATTTTCAATACAAATCATATATCATATAATGAATACTTTCTAAAAAATATAGTTTTTGAGTCATTCTTAATAGATATAGTTTCAAAGCAACATACAAGAAATAATAAAATTTAGGTATATGTATAAAGTATTGACAATGGTATAAGATTTTGAAACTTCACTTTTGCAAAAATGTATAAATATATATACAAGTCTTGAGAGATGTCACGTTCTAAAGTCTACTTACTTCAAGTTGCTAAACCAAGCTTCACTTCAATTGTCCGGAACAATGTTAACTAGAACCTAATTAAGGATCAAATAACTCAATAAGGGCAGGTTTCAAATATTCAAAAAGTTCTCTTATAAAACTTTTCCTTAGCCACTATGAAGATTTCACAATATTAAATCCAACATAACTTTCTAATAGACATCATGTCTATACTATATTTTATATAATTGTAGTGAAATCCCTAATACTACAATTTGCTATACCTATGTATATACCATTGAACACCACCTATGGATATCTATATAGGCTTAACTTATAAAGAATGGCGATACTACTCCACATATATATTAGGATTTCTTTCAAAATCAATAAACTAATGTACGTTTATATAGATACTTCCATGATATCATATTTTCCCTTGAATATATCAATATAATTTCTAAGACTTCCATGCGACTAAGTTAAAGATGTGTTTAATGATTCCAATAAAGCATTTATAGTTAGATGTTTACCTCAGTACAATATGAACTTGGCTGCTCTAGTAGTACCACGTTATTCTATTCTTTTCAATGTAGAGAAACCCTAATTCTCTGCTCCTAAACCTTTACACACTAAGAACTGACTTCTTCTCCTCTCTCTCTCTCTCTCTCTTTTTTTTTTTTTTTTTTTTTTTTTTTTTTTTTCTGGGAAAATCTTGCAGTCTCTCTCTACCTTTCACGTGGTTGACTCAAAAAGACCTAGTGTGTGTGTGTGTGTGTGTGTGTGTATATATACCTCTAAAATAACACTCCAATTCAATCTTGGAAGACCACTCCCTTTCCAATTAGTACTCTTAAGTCTTAATTAAAATCAGCTTTACATGTTAAGTATGTTTCCTGCTTGGAATAGAGTTTAAGACCCACTAAAACTTAAATAAGTTTCTAAGACTTTAAGTTCCAATTAAACTCAAATTAAGGTTGTTTAGATAGGCTAGAACTCTAAAGGATTCCAATAACACTTAAAATCCTAATCCAAATAAGTTTTAATCTCCTATCATTTTTCTTAAATGATAAGGAGACTAAAAGTTTAATATGAATAATACACAAAATAATAGGTCAAAATTTTCTGACGCAACCCGACCCGACCTGAAAAATACCTGACCTGAACCCGATTTTTTTGACCTGAAGCAAAAACGGGTTGACTCATGACCCGATCCGACCCAAATAACTCGTGACCAGACCTGTTAAAAAAATTCGCTAAAAAAAAGATTTAGACTATGTCCTGATACTTGGTGCATAAAGCACAAAGCACCAGAACCAAACCAATAGTCAATAAATTACAAGACAAGACAATAGCTTCACATGCAATTTGACTATTTGAGCTTCAAAACCATCAACCAATAAAGCTTCAGCTCCACTGCTCCACAAACATGACATGAGAGAATGAGACAAGACAACACGACACAACCATTAAAAAAAAGAAAAGAAAAAATCTCATTCATTGACTAGCTGACTTACTAGTTACTAGCTACAAGCTACAACACAACACAACCATTAAAAAAAGGAAAAAAAGAAAAAAGAGAAATTCTCATTCATTGACTAGCTTAGCTGTAGTCCAAAGCCAAAGCCCAGAGGCACAATTCACAAACGTGAAAGACAAAGAGTGAAACGTGACAACCACAACCACAATGTTTATTTTATAATATGTTATGTTTATTTTAATTTTTTTTTTGTTTAGTTTATCTTTCTAAGTAATCTAACTTTACTATCATTTTAAATGCAACAGGAACATGTGTACTTAAGAAGGCCGATAACTTGATATGGTCCATGACATGTAGTTTTTTTTTTTTTTTTTTTTTTTTCTTTTGTGGGAATGAAATAATTAGTAATGGTTGAATTTAAATTATATTTATTTTATGGTTGCTTCTAGTGATATTGTTATATTTAATTCTATGAATGTTATTTATTGTAAATGTAGTCTAGTATTTTTTTTTCTTGGATGTAGTTTTATTATATACTTTTATTTGATTTCTATGCATGTAATGGACTTATGATTTTTTAAAAGAATAGGAGAAACTCAAGAAAAAAAAGACTTAAGACACTCAATTGGTCAATTAGCTTGTTAGTATTTTGAGTGCTAATTAGAATTACATCGATTAAAAAAATCTAACAATAATCTTGTGCCATGTGTTTGTATTAACCATGTGTTTGTATAGACAAGCTTTTCTGTTTAAGGGGCTTTAATGTTTATCAGACATGTTTATATACTTTTTAGGATTGAAGTTTGATCATGGAGAACGGACATCATGTGCCACGTATTGTGGTGCTCCTGTTGTTCAAAAATTCTTAACTGTCTGTTGGCCTGCATCACCAATATTGAAGATGGCGAGTCGGAACTCGGAAGCATTTCAAAGTAGGATTTTTATTTTATTTTATTTTTTGTGATCTTAATTTGCAGATTTCATTTCTAGGTATTATACGACTTTTAACTAATTGTACTTGGTTCTTAGTTCAATATATGGCTCTCAGATGGGCATTTGAATTTGGTTTGCTTCAAATTGATGATTAGTTTTTGGCTCTTGAAAAATAAAAGAATTTTCATTTCTAGGTGTAGGGACTAAATTTAGAAAGACCCTAACAATACATTTCTAGAGAGTGGGATGAAGAATTAGGCCCTAACAGACTAACAACAGTGCACCAGGTCCTCCTCACCATTGAAGGGGAATAAACCCAACTTATTCCTAAGGGTAGCTCCTCGGCGCTTGTCCGAGGAGGTTCTTTCCCCTCTTCCTTTCTTTCTTTTTCTTTCTTTTTTTTTTCTCTCTCTTTAACTGTTTTGCTCGCCCCTCTTATATAGTCCTCTTCCTCCTATCCCTTTCTTCCATTTGTTGATCATCCACTTGCCTTCCCTCTGACCGTCCGTCCCATCAGAGGCCTTATCAGTACTCGAGTGGTTCACAATGACCAATGTTACCCTGCCCAGGGGTTACATCCCCATAAATGCGGCCAGGGGGTTAGGTGAGTGCATTTAATGTGGAGGTGACAACCTGTTCTGGGCCTGTTCCCCCACCTGGAATCAGCCTCGATACGCCGAGGACAGGGATGTCATCGGCGTGGATCCAAAAAAGCATAGGTTTTCATACACCATCCTCGGACGATCGTCCTTCCTCGGCATGGGCCTTGGGCCAAATGCAAGATGGGCCAAGGCTACCAGGCCCACGGGCCCCACAATAGCCTCTCAAAATCCTGCTGCCCGTTCCCTCAGACGGGGAGGAGGGTTTTGATACCCACGGGCCCTCCAGATGATTCATCCCACCTCGGCCCACGTCAGGGCTGGTGACTTTTCGCCTGCCCAATGTACGTTTTGGCGTTTCGAGACTCAGTGTGCGCTCGCATTAACTTTTGGGCGGCTCCACGTTTCCCACTTCCAACGGTGTGATGGTAATCGTTTGGTGGGGACCTCCTGCTTTTATGGGCAGGGGGTTACGCTTAGTGAACTTAGATTGGAGATATAAATACTTGTTTGAACCGCTTGGCTTCCTTATTTGCGCGCTCACGAACTTTTGGCGCATATACCTTGAATCTGGTTCAACTCCCACACTGCCCGAGGAGGATCTCCACATTTCTGTAAGTCTTCTTCTCTCAGTAGCACAAAATTTTCTTTGATTCTACTCTTTCTTTCCTTCTTTCGGATCCTTTAGTCGTTGCTAGGAATGGGTAAGTTTAAGAAGTTGGTTGAGTCCGACGAGATGATGAAGAAATTCATTGCTAATTATGGGATACCCAGTAATGTGAGTTTGAGGTATTGTGAGGAAGGGGAGTGGTATATTAAGAGAAACGAGGGTGAAGTTGTGATCCCCATAGTCGCCTTCGTAGAGGGAGGGATGAGAATCCCTATGAGGCCAATGACGAGCGGATACCTTAGGCATTTTCAGCTGACTCCTACCTAGTGTGTCGTTAATGTATTTAGGATATTAGGGTGTGTAGACGCCTTGAATGAGAAGATGGGGTTGAGATTAACTCACCATGATGTAAACTGGTGCTACAACCTTCAGCATTTGAGGGGTAAGACGTACTATATGAAGACGAGGGACGATAGGGTTCGACTTATCCAGTGCCTTCCCGATTCTAATAAGGGGCTGACTCAAGATTTCCTCATTGTGTCGGGGGAATGGCACGATGGTCTCCACTGCCCGACAGTAGAGGGAGAGCCAGGTAGGGTACTCGAAATAGGAGGTGGTCCAGATTCTTGTATTTTTTATCTGTTGCGTATCTGCTTTGATTGATTGATCACAGGAGCTTTGTTTCTGTTTCTGCAGATCCGCACGCCTTCGCGCATCATTTTCACCTGGTCAACAAGGAGGATTTCGAAGCCGTTCTTAGGGCGGAACTCTTTTTGAACGAGGCTGATAACTAGGTTAGAGCCGCCCACCAGATCCTCGAATGCAACCCAGCCCAGAAGTCGTTTCAGGTCCCAAAGCACGTTATTAGGGCTCGTGATCCTCGGCTTAGGCAAATCACTGTGGTGGAGGACGGTTTTGCATTTTCTGAGGGATCTTATGTTCTGGAAGGCATTCTGTTGGCAGGCTCTTCCTCATCCCATCAAGCAACAGAGACCGAGGAAGGGAAACCTAAGAAGACAGGGGAGGTGGTCGAACTGAGCTCGTCTAAGGACGAATTTAGTGCGTTCAACCTAGCTGATCAGTCCGAGGATCCCTCTGGTGATCTGGGGGACCCCCATTTGTCCGACGCCGATCTTCAGTCCCCAAGGGTTGGTATTCAGGCCGAGATGGGTCTAAAGAGACAGCCCCAAACCAGCCTTTTTGACCTGCTTGAGGGCAACTCCAAGAAGGGTGTGCCAAGAGAGTCACAGCCCAAGCCCCCATCACCTCTGCCCCAGCCTTTGTCTATGCGCACCAGGTCGTCCTCTATCCCTCCAGTCTTAGACCCACAGTCGGAGTCTTCCAACCTAAAAAGGAAGAGATCTTCTAAGGGCAAGGACCCAATGGATGGGGGCAAATCCCATCATTCGCCAGAGGAAGGTGAAATCCACCGGCCATCCAAACAACTGAGGCTCGGTGGTCAACATAAAGGAAAGGAGACCATCCAGCAGTCAGAGGCCCAGGCCTGGCTGCCCGCTGCCATGCTCCATGGTCAACCCTTGATGGATGACGCAACGATTCGGGAATCCCGGGGAGGCGAGGGGGCTCTCGTAGCTGACGCCCTGGAGAAGTCTCTTCTCCTTCCCGCCGACATGGCTGAGCTTAGGAGTATGAGCGGGCCAGAGGTTGCCCTTAACCTTAAGAGATATCTAGGCATGGTGGGTTCCCTGGTACTTGTTTATTCTACTTGAATTTTGTTGCTTAGCACCTTCCCTTCTCTTTACGGCGTACCTGTTTTTGTTGACAGGCTGTCCAGGCTCTTTTCAGGCTGGACGAGGAAGTCGATGGCCAGAGTAACGCTTTAGCGCAGGAGCGTGACAAGTTCTTGAAAGCGGCAAGTACCCTTAAGAGATCTGAGGCAGATCTAAAAAAGGCGATCGAAAATCTTGAGGAGATGACAAAGGCCAGAGATAACACGGCTTCTGATTTAGCCACAGCTACCAAGCAGGCCGAGGATCATATGAAGCGGCTGCAAGAGGTTGAGGGCCGACTGCGATCCGCTGAAGAGAACATCGCTGACTTGAAGAAAAAGCTGGCCGAGGCGATTTGGACGAAGGGTGTTGCCGAATATGCCAGGGATGAGGCCGTGAGGGCCAAAGAAGAGGCTGTGTTTGCGAAAACAGATGCTGAGCGTTCCTTAGAACAAGCGGAAGAGGAGGCTTTTGCCGAAGAGGTGGCTAAGACTGAAGCTACCTTCAAGGACCAAATCCCTGAAGTATGCAGGCGCTTTTGCTCCCAGACCTGGACCGAAGCGCTCGACCAAGCGGGAGTTGATGCCTCGTCTGACCTTAGAAGGGCAGAAAGAGTATATTACCCCCCGGCAATACGCGAGGTTATCCCCATTACTTCCGAGGAGGAGACTACATTACCGGTGGCAGGTGGAAGTCAGACCAAAGCAGCCGAGGACACACCTTCAGCTGACAGACCTATTGAGGAGGCTGGGCCCCATGGAGCGTTGGAGGGGACTAGGACCAAGGGTCAAGAAGTGCCCCAAGATGTGGTGAGGCTTCCTACTAACTCCCCAGCCACACTCACGGTTCCTCCGATTTCTCCTACCGTGGAAGGGTCCTCTGAAGTAGCCCCTCCGAGACAAGGTCCCTAGGTGTTGGTTGAAGCCTTTTGACAAGCCCCTCAAGACAATTTGCCTACTAAGTTGGGGGGAAATGGCAAATGGCATAAGACATTGTTATTTGCTTTCTTTTTCATTTCATTTTGCTTCTTGCCTCGGGGGCATTGTAATGAAACTATACACTTTCTATTTGAAATGAATATTCAATATTTTGCTTCTAGTTATTGATGCTTCCTTTTACCTGCCGTACTCTAATGTTTTGCTCAATACCTTGGTTCTGTTATGGACTTAGTCTCATGAGACCATCAGCTATCCTTCAGGCATGAATCCGAGGACCGTATCACAATTCGGTTCTAGCTAGCGCTTTGGTTCTTCTGCAAATATTTAGTTTAACCCTTCGGTTCTTCTGTAAGTAGCTAGTTTCCCCATAGGTTTGAGTCCTTGGACCATGCAATACCTTGGTTCTATCTAGTATCCAGGTATAGCTGTGTGGTTAATTTTCCCATAGGCTTGAGTCCGGGGACCATGCAATGCCTTGGTTCTGTCTAACACTTCTATTCTTCTGTAAGTAGCTAGTTTCCCCATAGGTTTGAGTCCTTGGACCATGCAATACCTTGGTTCTGTCTAGTACCCAGGTGTAGCTGTGTGGTTAGTTTTCCCATAGGCTTGAGTCCGAGGACCATGCAATGCCTTGGTTCTGTCTAACACTTTTATTCTTCTGTAAGTATCTAGTTTCCCCATAGGTTTGAGTCCTTGGACCATGCAATACCTTGGTTTTGTCTAGTACGTGGTTAGTTTTTCCGCAGGCTTGAGTCCGAGGACCATGCAATGCCTTGGTTCTGTCTAACACTTCTATTCTTCTGTAAGTATCTAGTTTCCCCATAGGTTTGAGTCCTTGGACCATGCAATACCTTGGTTCTGTCTAGTACCCAGGTATAGCTGAATGGTTAGTTTTCCCACAGGCCTGAGTCCGAGGACCATGCAATGCCTTGGTTCTGTCTAACACTTCTATTCTTCTGTAAGTATCTAGTTTCCCTATAGGTTTGAGTCCTTGGACCATGCAATACCTTGGTTCTGTCTAGTACCTAGGTGTAGCTGTGTGGTTAGTTTTCCCGTAGGTTTGAGTCCGAGGACCATGCAATGCCTTGGTTCTGTCTAACACTTCTATTCTTCTGTAAGTATCTAGTTTCCCCATAGGTTTGAGTCCTTGGACCATGCAATACCTTGGTTCTGTCTAGTACCCAGGTATAGCTGAGTGGTTAGTTTTCCCACAGGCCTGAGTCCGAGGACCATGCAATGCCTTGGTTCTGTCTAACACTTCTATTCTTCTGTAAGTATCTAGTTTCCCCATAGGTTTGAGTCCTTGGACCATGCAATACCTTGGTTCTGTCTAGTACCCAGGTATAGCTGAGTGGTTAGTTTTCCCATAGGCCTGAGTCCGAGGACCATGCAATGCCTTGGTTCTGTCTAACACTTCTATTCTTCTGTAAGTAGCTAGTTTCTCCATAGGTTTGAGTCCTTGGACCATGCAATACCTTGGTTTTGTCTAGTACCCAGGTGTAGCTGTGTGGTTAGTTTTCCCATAGGCCTGAGTCCGAGGACCATGCAATGCCTTGGTTCTGTCTAACACTTCTATTCTTCTGTAAGTATCTAGTTTCCCCATAGGTTTGAGTCCTTGGACCATGCAATACCTTGGTTCTATCTAGTACCCAGGTATAGCTGAGTGGTTAGTTTTCCCACAGGCTTGAGTCCGAAGACCATGCAATGCCTTGGTTCTGTCTAACACTTCTATTCTTCTGTAAGTATCTAGTTTCCCCATAGGTTTGAGTCCTTGGACCATGCAATACCTTGGTTCTGTCTAGTACCCAGGTATAGCTGAGTGGTTAGTTTTTCCACAGGCCTGAGTCCGAGGACCATGCAATGCCTTGGTTCTATCTAACACTTCTATTCTTCTGTAAGTATCTAGTTTCCCCATAGGTTTGAGTCCTTGGACCATGCAATACCTTGGTTCTGTCTAGTACCTAGGTATAGCTATGTGGTTAGTTTTCCCATAGGTTTGAGTCCGAGGACCATGCAATGCCTTGGTTCTGTCTAACACTTCTATTTTTCTGTAAATATCTAGTTTCCTCATAGGTTTGAGTCCTTGGACCATGCAATACCTTGGTTCTGTCTAGTACCCAGGTATAGCTGTGTGGTTAGTTTTCCCATAGGCCTGAGTCCGAGGACCATGCAATGCCTTGGTTCTGTCTAACACTTCTATTCTTCTGTAAGTAGCTAGTTTCCCCATAGGTTTGAGTCCTTGGACCATGCAATACCTTGGTTTTGTATAGTACCCAGGTGTAGCTGTGTGGTTAGTTTTCCCATAGGCCTGAGTCCGAGGACCATGCAATGCCTTGGTTCTGTCTAACACTTCTATTCTTCTGTAAGTAGCTAGTTTCTCCATAGGTTTGAGTCCTTGGACCATGCAATACCTTGGTTCTGTCTAGTACCCAGGTGTAGCTGTGTGGTTAGTTTTCCCGTAGGCTTGAGTCCGAAGATCATGCAATGCCTTGGTTCTGTCTAACACTTCTATTCTTCTGTAAGTAGCTAGTTTCCCCATAGGTTTGAGTCCTTGGACCATGCAATACCTTGGTTCTGTCTAGTACCCAGGTATAGCTGTGTGGTTAGTTTTCCCATAGGCTTGAGTCCGAGGACCATGCAATGCCTTGGTTCTGTCTAACACTTCTATTCTTCTGTAAGTAGCTAGTTTCACCATAGGTTTGAGTCCTTGGACCATGCAATACCTTGGTTCTGTCTAGTACCCAGGTATAGCTGAGGTGAAGGAATTTGTCCTCGGCGCAGGAAATATCATTTTCAGCGTGATGATAGTCTCGGCCCTGCTTTGTCGGACATGTTTCATCCTGCGGACTGGACCCTTGACTCCGCGGTGCCCTAGGCAAGAATGGCTTAGAATCCTAACCCTACGCGTGTTGGTAACCCCGCCTTCAGTTCGAGCTTCTGCCCTCTTTAATTACGAGGCACCTCCTGATTGTTCGCGTTTCGTGCTTGACGTTTCGACATGCGAGGCGCACTCGCATTAATATCCTCGTGGATTGATACAGATCGAACGGTTGACAACCGCCTTGAAATATGGTCAGAATTAATGTCATCGAAATCCTTCCCTCGAATCCAGTGTAGATCATTTCTCACCAATCTCCCCCCTCTATAAAAGGCTATACAGGGGAAATGCCCTTCTATGCCCCACGAATCCTCTAACAAAGCAAGAAACATGTCCCATCAACCTCCAAAGCCCCCTCAATAACCTTACCAGAGTTGTGATAAGAGTTTGGAGAAATGGGACAGCCTTGGATGGGAGTAAGGGCACACAGGTTGAAGGTCCTCCTCCCTCGACCGAGAACCGTTGTGGATATGGGTCGCGCCAGACCTCCGGCGCGGCAAAGTTTGAGCGTCATCCTGATGGTGCCGTGCATAGCGGCCAAGAGGGAGGTCCCTGAAGTACATAACGCCCCTCTCCGGGGTGCGCTTACGTTGGTGGAGATGTACAAGATTACGTCATGTCTGGTGCCCGAGTGTTGCCGTCTCCAACGGCCAACCACCGTGGGGCTGGAAGAGAATCAAGGGAACATCATGGGGAAGGGCCATCAGGCGCTCTTGCATCTGCTCCTCTCTTCGTGCCAGCACCACCGCACCGGCGCGGGAGTTGTTGGTAGCCTTGAAAGAGGCCGGCCTCAGCCCCCCTCCCCTTAGTTAGCTTTAAAGTAGGCCCATCTGGGCCTCTGTTTGTAGAATTGGCTTTAAAACAAGCCTGTTTGAGCCTCTGTTTGTATCTTGTACGTTTTCTTTTTTATTTAATAAAATACTGCGATGTTTCTTTTCTTTTCCTTTGAATCTTCTACTTTTGTGCAATGGTTTTTTTTTGCAAAAGCTTTGTCGTTAACCTTCCGCAAGCTAGTTACTTAGGGAACGATGGTCCGTTGCGTCTGTTGGTGCACAAATTCTTCCCACAGACGGCGCCAATTGTAGGGACTCAATTTAGAAAGGCCCTAACAATACATTTCTAGAGAGTGGGATGAAGAATTAGGCCCTAACAGACTAACAACAGTGCACCAGGTCCTCTTCACCATTGAAGGGGAATAAACTCAACTTATTCCTAAGGGTAGCTCCTCGGCGCTTGTCCGAGGAGGTTCTTTCCCTCTTCTTTCCCCCCCCCCCCCCTTTAACTACTTTGCTCGCCCCTCTTATATAGTCCTCTTCCTCCTATCCCTTTCTTCCATTTATTGATCATCCACTTGTCTTCCCTCTGACCGTCCGTCCCATCAGAGGCCTTATCAGTACTCGAGTGGTTCACAATGACCAATGTTACCCTGCCCAGGGGTTACATCCCCATTAATGCGGCCAGGGGGTTAGATGAGTGCATTTAATGTGGAGGTGACAACCTGTTCTGGTCCTGTTCCCCCACCTGGAATCAACCTCGGTACGCCGATGATAGGGATGTCCTCGGCGTGAATCCAAAAAAGCATAGGTTTTCATACACCATCCTCGGACGATCGTTCTTCCTCGGCATGGGCCTTGGGCCAAATGCAAGATGGGCCGAGGCTACCAGGCCCACGGGCCCCACACTAGGTATTATGCTAAATTTTTTATTATTTTTTTCCAATTTCCCAAGGCAAAAGTGTTATTATATATATTCGATATGTTGCAGGTGAAAATGGGTGTACTCATCTTCAAAGTTTCTTTGACCATCATGGTTTGGAGGACTCGAATAAGATAGCTACAAATCTTCTCAAAAATCAAATTTTAAGTCACGTATACTTTCTTCAAGATGAGACGTATGTATTTGACAGATTGATGGGACTGTTTATCTCACACAAGGACCATGATATGGTATTTCCAGAGCTGAACCAATTAAGTTGATGAAGTAGTTATTGCGGAAAAATTGTAAAGTAACTGTTCTTTCCCTAGGTAATTAATTGTAATGGAGAAGAGCTCAATTCTATATTATGAAATTGAGCATCTATATATAACTGGAGAATGATATTCTTGTAAAATAACCACAATATATGACCCTGTTGTTTTATTTGTTATATATTTATGCATGGATGAGTGTATTTGTTGTTGCTTATGTTATGACAATTTTTTTTTTTAATTGAGAAAGGAGAGAAGAAGTAACAAAAAAAAAAAGAGGAAATTTGATACGGATATGGACTCTATCTCTACGCTGTTCTAGTAATTCACGTGTTTTTTGATGCACCAATTGCTTGGTTGGTAAAAACAGGCCTGATAATTTTTCTTATAATTTTGGGTTAGGTCCAAGGCTGTGCTAGGCCTGAAATTCCTTTCACTCTAGTTTTTTTTTTTTTTGGTCAGAAGGCCCACTGAAGAGAAGGGTACTATAAGGGCCCAATGATGGCTAAGATATGTAGGTATATGTATCTTTCATCTTTATCCTAGACATGAGTTGATGTCCTAAGATATTGGTAAGAGGTTTCAAACCTAAGATTCATGGATATCATGAGGCCTTAGGAACAACTAAGCCAACCCCTTGGGTTTTTTGCCATACTTGTTAGGATTGAAGTTTGGTCATAAAGTGGACAACGGAAGGGTTGAGGACTCTGTTATTTGTTGTTGGGCTCTTTCTGCTTGGAAACTCGTTTTCTTATAGAGAACAAACATCATGTGCCACATATTATCATAAGGGTGGTGTTCCTGCTGTGTTCTTTCCAGAAATCTCTTTGGAAACCACATCGTCAACTGTCTGTTGGCTGGATTCACCAATTTCGAAGATGATGAGAAGCATTTCAAAGAAAGTTTTTTTTTTTTTTTTTTTTTTGTTGTGATCTTGATTTGCAAATTTCATTTCATTTCATTCCATTCCCTCATCCCAAATAGAGTTTTAAGAGAAAAAATATATTCTTCCTCTTTTTTCCCTTTTTAGGGGGGTATCAAAGATTAAACAAGAGTAATTTTTTTAATGCTTTTAAAGTACAATGACGTGATACTCTCTTCTCTCATATAAATTATAGGTCTTATCATGAATTTAGTTAATGGAACCTACCATTCATGTCAAAGGAGGGAGTACTACCACCTTATTGTATTTTGAGGGCATTGCATAATTAGTTAATTACTCATTATACATACTACAAAAGAGAGGGAGAGGGATAAAGTTTTATTGAGGTGTAAACTCAGCTAAAGAAAATAAATTCATTCATTTTTATCGAAACTAGTTACAAATCTGGAATACAATCCACTTTATCTTAGTGTGTCACTTTCTTGTTCATATTTCTATTGATCATGGTTTAGAATTCGTTATAAAAGCAACAATGTACTTTACCTGATTCTCTTTTGAAACACAAGTAAAACTTACCCTAATGTGTGTGAATGTTTTACTTTACGATAATGATGGGTCTTCGAACATTTCAACAAATACTTTGCAAGATTTTGTTTAAAAATATGTCGGAAACCCTACAAAACATGCTTAAACTATTATGGTTACTTTGAAACCATAATCAATTAAATTACTAATAAGAGAAATGTCACACAAAAATAAGGTCAGATTATCTTTAGATACTAAAACTTGTTTGGAGCTTAGAAAATATGAGTTTAAGCTTCTCTCGCATAAATAATTGAAACTTGATTTGTATGTTAAAAACAAAAGTGAGATGGGTATGAATAGCCTAAAATATCAAAATGTTGACAGTGAAATTTACATATTTTCCTATGTTTCTATTTGAATGAAGATTAACATATGTTTGTAGGTTCAAATGAAACAAAAAAATATTTATTTTTATGTCTATGTTTATTTTTCATATTCAAAAAATAAGAATTCTTAATTAAAGTATTTGTAGCCCTTTTAGATCTTTTAATTTATGTATATAAAAAATAAACAAGTTGGCATTTATTAGTTGTTTGATATTTCTAATTACATGCAAAGCCAGACCATAATCATACAAAAATAAAATAAAATATAATTATTTTACTGGAATTAAATTACATAATGAAATTTAATAATATTTGTTTTTAGATTATAATATAATGGAACTATGCCTAGCGTATACATTATTGAGGTGTTCCTTATTGTTATTGCATCCGCTTGGCATGGACTCATTCCACCACTTCTTTGTTCAATCACATTCTTTATTATTTCATTTATTCCGAGAACTAAACATAACTCTCAGCTCCAAGGCAGGCCAAAACCAACAAGAAGAACCTCAAATGCATATACAGATCAAAACTCATTACTAAGACCAACTGCCAACTTTAAGCAAGCCCACACCAGCAAGGGAAATATCTAGGCAGTATACTGTTGGAATCCCAATTAATATCCAGAAGTTGGGGAAATTAAAGCTAACATCCCTAAATCTACTTTCATTAATAATATTGAAATGAATAGTTTTTTTTTTTCTTTTAAACATGTGCATTATAGACATACTTATAATTGAACTCATAAGTGTGATTCCTTATAATATTGCCAAGTTTTCCACTAATTTAAGAGCCACATATGATATGAGCTTATAGCCCATAAGATTTTGACTAATTTGGACTATAGTTGCCGCTAGAAGCCCATATCTCAAAGCCGACTTCTTTAGTAGATTCACAAAATACCCTTAATTTTTTTTCCCATCAAATGCACCTTGTTGGTGATAATTAAAAATTATCCATCTAATATAAAAAATAAATGTAAGATTATATTTAAATATTGAAACTTGTTTAGAGCTTAGTAACTTTGAAACTTGAGCTTCTTTCACATAAATATTTAGAAATTGATTTGTATCTAAAAAACAAAGGAGAAAGGGGCATGAAAAGCCTAAAAAAATCAAATGTTAAAATTGAATGTTCCATATTTTCCTATGCTTCAATTTAAATAAAGAATAACATATGTTTGTGGGCTTAAATCAAACAAAAATATTTATTTTCAAGTTTATGTTTATTTTTATGGTTTTCAATAGCATTATATAATTTATATTTAAAAAAAGTCTTAATTAATGTATTCATAGCCCTTTTAGATTTCTTAAACTGTGTATAAAAAATAAACAAGTAAACTGACATTCATTAGGCAATTTATAAAAATAAAAACAATATTAAGTAAAACCTTAGGGGATATGTAGATTTATTTTAAGACATAATCTTTGGTGTCTTGTAGATTTAAATTGTTTTTGAAATTTTAAAATTTACCATCTTCATCCTAGTGTGCCTCTTTCTTAAGAGTACTTTTGTTGTTCATGACTTAGAGTTAGTTAAAAGAGAAAAAAAGTGTGTTCTTAATGAAGTCTTACTATAATTTTAGTTATGATGTAACTCTTATAAAATTTTAATTTAATTTCATATTAGTTTAAGCACTGATAGGTTTTGTTAAATTCTTTATTAGTTGGTAAAGTATTCATGTTAGATGGTTAATTTTTGAACGGTTTTTAGACCCCTTAACATAACCAGATTAACCTAGTTAATTAGCCAAGTGATTAACTTAGTCAAATTATGCAAATCTAGGTTATCACAATCAAACAATCATATCAAGTATATAGCAGCGGAAATATAAATAACACAAAGATATGATGACCCAGGAAACCACACCGGTAAAAACCTGGGGAGGATTTAACCTAACTATCCTCAAGGTAAACTTGAATCCACTATCTTGAAAGAATCGAAGTTCATACAATAAGACTTACAAACCCCCACGCTTGACTTCTTATTGCTACCCACCAGTAGAACTTACTGACACGACCACGTGCAAGCTCCGAGACCACGAACTCCTTCTTTCTTGGATTCTCCAGTAAGTACAAGCACACCCGCTTGTGTATCTTTAAGCTCTTATGGCAGCAACTGAATGATCATCAAGGTCTTGAAGAAATCTCCTCTTGATAATCCTAAGTTTGTGTAAAGGAAAGCTCATCACAAATCTCACAAGAGATTCACACAAACAGCAATATGAACAACCTCTAAAACATGGCTAGGGTTTGCCTTATATACCTAGGGCAAAAACATAAAACCCTAAACGTTTTAGGAGTTAGGGCTGAGTTGGAAAAACTGCAGAAAAACGCATCTGTGCGAAATTCGATTGATCGAGCCTAAGCTTTGATCAATCGAGCCAGGCCGAGATGCACATTAAATTCTGCATCAGCTCGATTCCAACTTTACATGAACAACACAACTTTGAGCACGTCTAAACAAGACTAAACAACCTGTTTTGATCATGGTTTGCCAACAATACAAATTAGAGTTCTAAATACATAAATTCCTAAATTTTTAGAACCTAACAAACTCCACATTTGGCAATCTGTGACAAAACACAACTAAAAGCTCAAAGTTTACAAAATAAAGCCCTTTACATAACAATCCAATCCTAACTACTATCCATCAGTTGCAAGTGTAGACAGCAGCTCAATTGAAACAACCTGTATTTCCTGAAATACTCAACAAACGCATAAACGCATGTGTGGAAAATACAAGTAAACAAAATAAATTCTTGATTTCACCAAAACACAAAATAAAGACATATATCAATGAATATCTCAAACATATAAGCCAATAAGCAGTGAAGCAAGAAACAAAAATAAATGTATCTCCCCCTAACATGAATAGCCCAACAAAAATACATCTAGAGCCAAAAGAATGTAAAAACAAGATACAGCTCCTAGATACAATCTAATCACCATAGGCTCCAAAGAAACAAAAACTCCCCCTATCAGCAAAAACTCTACAAGCTAATCCAAAAGCTACTCCCCCTTTTTGTGACGGAATGCCAAAGGGCAATCACAATCCATCATCAAAAGGAGGTGGCGAAGGAGATCGTCTGAAATGTGCCAACTCTGCACGCAAAGCACGAACCTCATCGAGCAAGTCCACCAAAATCTGTCCATGAGCCGCCTGAACGGTCAAGACATGATCCAACGTACGTCGAATGTCTGAATCATCCGAAGTAGTCGGTGGAGGAACATCAGCAGCAGCAGCAGCACCAGACTCCTCGGCCTGTGCATCACCTGTAGAAGAAGAAGGAGGGGGGACAACACCAGAAGACTGAACACGAGGAGGCCTCAAATGTGCAGCCCTCAGATGAAGAAAAAAGGCACCTATGGGACTAGTAACATGTACGGGCTCAGACACGGGGAAACCATCTAAACCTAAAAACAACAAAATCCTATGAATGAAGATAGGATAGACAATAACGTGATCAACCGCGCTACTCCTATGAATCTCATTCAAAGAATGAAGAAACAGATGAGGAAAAGAAATAGAAGCACCAGAGACAAGGGCATATAAAAACACACATCGCTCAATAGGGATGGTGTGGAGATGAGAGATAGGTCATAGAGAATGACATGCTATCCTAAGAAAAAGATAGGTAGTCTCAGAAAGCTCAGCGAACGTGATCCGAGGATCAGAACCCCACTAGATAGAAGACCCAGTGATGTATGACATGATGTCATCAAGGTGTGGAGACTTCTTATAAGGATAGTCAGGCTGCCTAACGACCGAGACCCCAAGAGCCTTAGCCACTACCCTAGGGGTAATGGTGAACTTAACACCTCTTATCCAACTCCTAACAAGGGTGTTGGAATCATAGACGTGACAAGAGAGGTTCGAATAGAACTCTTTAATCAGGGCGGTCGGAGGTGGATGATCTATCTTCAACAAGGACAACCAACCTCGACTCTTAAAGTTTGCCCTAATGGCAGGATCTAACTCATCTAGTAGCATAAAATGCTCAGCCCAAATCTTTCTCTTATTGTTCAGCTTATCAAAGGCCTCTCTGCTCTTAGCATCCTTAAACAACTCACTCCTAGAGGGAGACTCAGAAGAAGAGGAGGGAGTCCTATGGGCTCTAGTTTTCCTAGGCATGGTGCTAAGGAAAGGATAAGGACACATAGCAGAACCAAGAAAGAACAGAAAAAGAAAAAACTAAGGGCAGACTGCAAGTTAGCACAAAACAGATATAGAACAATAATCTATATGATGCATGAACAATAAAATGTCATGATGCATACTTTAATGCAGTGAAACTAGGTTCAATTTAAGGTCAAATTCACCAAGTTTGGCTTGAGCAAAGAGTTTCTATGAAAAACCCTAAAATTTAAAAACCACTTGTTTGTTTGTAAAACAAATTGACCAATTGATCATCACACAACACAACAAACAGTTTAGAATGATCAATTACATCAATTAATCGAGCCAATTTCATCAATTTCACCCAATTTGATCAAAATCCCCAATTTGGATTAATTTCAAGCCCTAGAATTTTTTTAATTTCTCACAAAACACAAAATTGATCAAGTTATCCCATCAAGATCAAGTTTATAACATCATAGCACAAAAACCCATTGATCAATTTCAGAAAATTATGCTTGGAACAACAAAATAACCAATTTCTAAAAGGTCCGAAAATCCCAACCAAATGCATGAATTTATGCATGAAAACATGAAAATAAACTTAAAAGGAAGGGTATAATGGACTTACCGGCCTTAAAGGAGAAAAACCTTGCACAAATTTGGGAGAAAAACGACAAAAACTTGATGAGTGAGCTTGTCCGAATCGGAGAGAGAGAGAGAGAAAAGTGAAAAACTTTTGAAAAAGTGAAGTTTGAACAAGTCAAATATGATCTTTTAAAAAAACCTGATTCACGATATTCGATTGATCGAAAAACAGTTTCGATCGATCGAATCAGACAGAAACTTCATAAAGAATTTTTAAAACAAATTCGATTGATCGAAAAACAGATTGGATCAATCGAAACAGATAGATGCTCACTTAATTTTTGAGAGAAAAAACACAGTTTTTGAAAAACAAAAACACATTTTGGGCACAAAATTCCTCAAAGCATTGAAATAGATGAACAAAATGCATGAGTATGATATGAAATGCTTTTCAAAAAACAATTTTTAAACCTAGTTTTCCCAAAATTTAAGATTTGCAAACCAATCTCCCTTTAAATTCTCAAGCAATAAAACTATTTTGCATAAAAACTCAAAGTATTCTCAAACTTGGTTGGTCAGACCAAAAACACACACAATAACATGTACAATGTTTAGCAAAGAGTAACTCGTGTAGTGTGTGCAACTAGCAAAAACTTGAGATACATGTGAGGTGATATGTGAATAGAAATCAAACACAAAGTCTACAAAATTCATCACATAAAATTTGAAAGAGACTATCACCTAAAGAGTTACATCATATAACTCCCACATCTCCTAGAACATAAGCTTGCAATCATGTAAGTTTCTTGAATTTTGCTTTATATTATACACACCAATTTTAATTTATTTAGAAACTTATTAAAAAGCCAAGATACTGTACACACCAATTTTAATCATGTGATTCGGCATCAAGCCTAATAGTACACACCAATTTTAAGCATTAAGCAATTAAACCGAGGCTACACCTTATGTTCTTTTTGTGCATGTGCTATACTTTCTCGAGCACAGAAT
The DNA here is from genome assembly GCA_019022515.1 of Quercus aquifolioides. NCBI lineage: Eukaryota > Viridiplantae > Streptophyta > Magnoliopsida > Fagales > Fagaceae > Quercus > Quercus aquifolioides. The sequence goes on along the minus strand of CM032328.1, from coordinate 78,623,158 downwards.
CTTACGATATGCACTAAGGTGTTCATGATTGGCTAGTGAACAGTGGTGAGATAGTTATTTATGCCTTTCTCAAAAGGTTCAAGTCCAACAGTCAAAGACATGTGACTTCAAAATCAAGACTAAATGATCAAAAACCATAAACATCTTTCCCACACAACATGCACTACAAATCTTCAGCTAGTAAAGTGCAATAAATAAGCTCATCAAAGCTAAACAAAGTACACAGACATGTTATGTGAAAATAAATTTACCAACCTTGTTTTCAAAAACCAAGAGAGTAAATACAAAACACAATTTGCTTTCCTTTTTCTCTTTTTATTTTTTTTATTTTTTATTTTTTATTTTTATTTATTTTTCTTGAAAAGAAGAAACAAAAGCAATCCTAAAATGAAATGCATGAATGTTATGCAATGCAAAACCTAGAAACAAAAAAAGGTAAAAGAAACCAAAGAACAAATGTCACAAAAGGTATAGCAATGAAGCATAAGGACCATGTCAGAAATACTCAATTAGATCGAGTCTTTTGCATCCAAAACCTCTTAGATGCATTACGAGCATTGGAGTTCATATTCACATTAGAGTAATTTCTAACTCCGGGATTGGAATAAAGGTTTAGAGCTTTTACCAATTCACCAATTAGTGCCATAGGATCTTGTGCTTGAGGCACAGGCACTTTTGACTTATTTGCTCGCTTAGCTGCTTGCAGCTTATAACAATTTGGACGAATGTGTCCGGACTTTCCACAAAAATGACAAATCCAAACAGGCTTACCAAGCATCTTGTCCTTAGAAAAGGTAGACTCCTTAGGTTTAAACTCTTTCAGATCAACCCTAATCTTCCTAGGAGGTGTGACCTCTACAGGTTTAACAGTCTCTCTCACAACCTCACTTATAGGGGGTTCAGAGGAAGAAGAAGGAACAAAGTTTGTGGAATGGGGTGCAGACACAGAGATGCTCTCAACAAAAACTAATCCAGATTTGTCAGAAGGAGACTTTTGAACATTCAACATTTGATCAAGTTTAGAACTAGCAGATCTAGCAGCCGATAAATCATGTTCCAAAGATTTAACTTTATCAAGCAAGAGCATATTCTCAGTTTTCACATTGTTCAAAAGTTCATTAGCATCAAACAAGTTAACAAGCAAATTTTTCTTTTCAAGCTCAAGAGAAGCAATTTTCTTTAAGCCTAATTCAACATTCATGGCATCCTTTGTAGCAACTTTGCAAAGTTTATTGTAAGCTTCTTGAAGATCTGCATCCTCAGAGAGTTCCCCATCAGAAGGGTTCTTTTCAATAGATACACTTTCATTGACTACAGCAGTAGCAGTGAAAGCAATGAAGTTTCCCTCCTCGTCACATCTGGACTCATCATTAGAAACTTCATTATCACTAAGGGTTACAGCCATAGCCTTCCCCTTAGACCTCGAGTATGTGGGACATTCAGATTTCATGTGACCATACCCTTGACATCCAAAACACTGAGGACCCATAGAATTGTTTGAAGATTGACAAACTTTTTCTCTAGGTTTTTCATTGTTATTAACCTTAGTGGGATCATTCTTCCTAAAATTTCTAAGTTCAACAGTGTTTGTTCCTCGTACCTTTCTGTTACTATTCCTAAGAAAGTTTCTAAAGTTCTTGGCAAGGTAAGCTATCTCTGTAGCAGAGAGCTCATCATCAAATCCACCAACATCAACATCATCAACTGACTTAAGAGCCATTGATTTGGATTTGCTAACTCATAGGACTGAAGAGATCCTACAAGTTCATCAACAGGGATGGCAGTCACTTTGGGTCTAAAGTCCTCAGTCAAAGATCTAAGAATCTTCCTAACAATTTTAGGTTGATCATAGATTTCACCCAGATTATATGTAGAATTAATAATATCATTCAGTTTAGCATAGAATTCATCAAAAGATTCATCATCAGACATCCTAATGCTTTCAAATTTAGATATTAACTGCTGCAACTTATTAATTTTAACTGCCTTTGTGCCTTCATGCACAGTTTGGAGGATTTTCCAAGCAGTGTGAGCAACCTCAACATTATAGATTCTCTTAAATTCCTCCATAGAAACAGCATTAAAGATGGCATTCATAGCTTTGCTATTGAATCCAGCTGCTTCTTTTTGAGAAGTTTGCCACTCACTCATAGGAGTAGTGGGCTTCTCCCATCCGTATTCAACGGAGTTCCAGACTCTCTCATCAATTGATTTCAGGAATAACCAGAGAGTGTCCGTGTTCCATGACAACAGGGGTCACAAATCAGCTCAGAGATCAAAAGATCTACAACAAGAGAACTACCCGCTTTGATACCACTTGAATGGTTTTTAGACCCCTTAACACAACCGAATTAACCTAGTTAATTAGCCAAGTGATTAACTTAGTCAAATTATGCAAATCTAGGTTATCACAATCAAACAATCATATCAAGTATATAGCAGCGGAAATATAAATAACACAAAGATATGATGACCCAGGAAACCACACCGGTAAAAACCTGGGGAGGATTTAACCTAGCTATCCTCAAGGTAAACTTGAATCCACTATCTTGAAAGAATCGAAGTTCATACAATAAGACTTAAGGGTTGTCAATGGGCCGGGTTGGGCTAGCTCGACCCATTTTTACTTGGCCCATGGGCACAATGGGCTGGGCATAATGGGCTATTAACTAGTTAACGGGCCGGGTCGGGCTGGGCCGAAAGAGGAAACCCTAGCCCATGACCTTGCCCATGGGCCCGACCCATTTTTACTTGGCCCATGGGCACAATGGGCTGGGCATAATGGGCTATTAACTAGTTAACGGGCCGGGTCGGGCTGGGCCGAAAGAGGAAACCTTAACCCATGACCCTGCCCATGGGCAATGCCCATTTTGTCTTTAGCGAGCTGGGCTATCGGGTTAGGCCTAATGGGTTACCCATGAGCTTGTGTTAGCATATTATTTTATTATTTTTATAAGGAAAGAATCAATTTTTTATAAGGGAATAATCAATTTATTTTTTTAAAGGAAAGAATTAAAGAATTAAAGAATTTAATACTTAATTACAAATTTTTTTACAGTCAAATCTATTTAATTTTTTGTTTTGTTGATGGAAACCTGTTTAATTTTTTATTTATTAAGGCTTTAAATAGTTTTTTTATTTTTATCTTTAATAAAAAAAATGTCAAATGGTTAATTCAAATTTGATAGACTATTAGAAAAATATATATTTAGTAAACTAAGTTTAGCACAATTACTTTGGGTATCCTAGTGGTTGAGGAAGTTCTCTTAAAAAATTTTTCTATAATATCTCAAGATCAATCCTTCATGCACTTCCTATATATTTTTGTTATGAATTATGAGTTATTAAGCTGGGCTAATGGGTAGGCCAACGGGTTGGGCAACGGGTTGGGCTACTAGGCTAGCCCACCGGGTACCCATGGGCATAAAAATTAGCCCACGGCCTGTCCCACTGGGCTAATGGGCTACCCATGGGCCTTAATAACAACGGGCCGGGCCGCCTATTAGCCCGGTGGGCTGTCGGGTTTCTGGGTCGGGCTGTGGGCCATGGGCTATTTGATGACCCTTAATAAGACTTACAAACCCTCACACTTGACTTTTTATTGCTACCCACCAGTAGAACTTACTGACACGACCACGTGCAAGCTCCGAGGCCACAGACTCCTTATTTCTTGGATTCTCCAGCAAATACAAGCACACCCGCTTGTGTATCTTTAAGCTCTTATGGTAGCAACTAAATGATCATCAAGATGTTGAAGAAATCTCCTCTTGATAATCCTAAGCTTGTGTGAAGGAAAGCTCCTCACGGATCTCACAAGAGATTCACACAAACAGCAATATGAGCAACCTCTAAAACGTGGCTAGGGTTTGCCTTATATACCTAGGGCAAAAACATAAAACCCTAAACGTTTTAGGAGTTAGGGCTGAGTTGGAAAAACGGCAGAAAAACGCATCTGTGCGAAATTCGATTGGTCGAGCCTAAGTTTTGATCAATCGAGCCAGGTCGAGATGCACATTAAATTCTGCATCAGCTCGATTCCAACTTTACATGAACAACTCAACTTTGAGCACGTCTAAACAAGACTAAACAACCTATTTTGATCATAGTTTGCCAACAATACATATTAGAGTTCTAAATACATAAATTCCTAAATCTTTAGAACCTAACAATTTAAAAAAAAAAAAAAAAAAAAAAACTATAATCTTAAAAGTTTTGAAATTAATTGATTATTATTTTTTAACCAATTATGGATTTGTTTATAGAGAAAGTCAATATTTGAGCAAACACCTCTTGTTCAAGAAACATTGGTTGTTAGAGTTTGTATTTACTAGAGAAAAATTTTAGCTTTTCCAAAAATATTAATTAGAATGTGTCAAAATTGTAGATTACACCATTAAAATTTATGTAAATTTGAATTGGCACCCTAAAGTAAAATTTTGATTTGTACCCCAAATGTTAAGAAAAAAAAAAAAAGTCAAAAATAGTCAAAATACATTGTTGGTCTCTAAAGTTTACACAATGAGCACTTTTAGTCTCTAAAGTTTCATATGAGTGCTTTTAGTCCTTGAAATTTAAAAATAAGCATTGTTATTCCTTTCATTACTTCTTGTTGTGTACTAAGCTGTTGTATCAAATGAATATTATTGGTCCTTGAAGTTTAAAAAATAAGCATTATTAGTGCTTTCATTGCCTGCTATTGAGTACTAGGTTGTTTGTTGTGTTTGCATTTTTATTTAAGCCCTTGGAGTATTGTCTTCTTGAGGGCTTCATATAACATAAACATATAAAAGTTTAAGCCTAGGTTTGGTAAAATTGGTTGCAATTGGTTTGAGACATTTTACCCTGTTGAAGTCAAGTTGTGAGCTTTTTTTCAAGGGAGAAAATGGGCTTTTGTCCTTTCTTTTTAAAATATCCAGCAAAATGCTCAATGTCTGAAACTAATTAGGGAAATGCCTCTATTTTGAAACTCGATTTTCTAAAAATCGAGTTATAGCAAACGTGGACTTATAATTTTTTTTTGGAACTCAAGTTCCCTGTAAAGTACTTGAGTTCATGGAACTCGAGTTCCATTTTTTTTTTTTTTCAGTTCGCTATAACTCGATTGTCCAAAAATCGAGTTTTAAATTAAAATTCGATTTTTAGAAAATCGAGTTTTAAAATAAGGGCATTTCCCTAATAGTTTTAGATATGGGGCATTTTGCTGAATATTAAAAAAAAAAAAAGGGCAAAAGCCCATTTTCACCAGGTTACAAGACTATTAACCACGTGTGTAATGTGTAGTGTGTAGTAAACACAAGTTCTCTTTAACGATAATGCAGCTTTAATGTTTGTCATAAATGTTTACATACCTGTTAGGATTGAAGTTTAATCATAAAGTGGACAATGGAAGGGTTGAGGACTCAGTTATTCATTGTTGTTGGGCTCTTTCTGTTTGGAAACTCGTTTTCTTTTGGAGAACGGACATTGTGTGCCACACATTCTTGAAAATCCGTAGTGCTCTACCTGGATTCACCAATTTCGAAGATGGCAAGACGCATTTCAAAGAAACTTTTTTGTGATCTTGATTTGCAGATTCCATTTCTAGGTATCATGTGACTTTTAACTAATTGCGCTAGGTTCTTAGTTCAATATTTGGCTCTCAGATGGGCATTTGGCATTTGGATTTGGCTTAATTACTTCAAATTGTAGCTCTTGGTTCTTGAAAAATAGAGAGAAACTCTTCAAACTTCTTATATATTTCTTTTTTGAGTGTGAATTTTGAAAATCTAACCGTTGAATTTCATGTTCCTTATGTTCTTAATATGCATATCAAATTTCGTTCAAATTGGATGTTATTACTTTTTGATCAATTAGCTTATTTTTTATATACAACTTTAGATCATAAAAACTTGAAATTATAACATTTATTTGATTACATAGTAATTGATCTTTGATCTTCTTAAAATTTTGTAAGCATTAAGGATGTAATAAGAACATGTAATCTAACGATTAGATTTTTAAAATTCACACTCAATATAAAGATATATAATAAGTTTGTAGGGTTTTTCTCCAAACTACTTTGGAGAGAAATTTTGTTCATAAAAGAATTACAAAGTGGTTGTTAAGGCTTGGCTTTTGCTTGACTTGATACATTTATTAGCTCGAATTTGAAGTTGAGCATAACAAACACCAACTCGAATAATCAGAACCGGTAAACATAGTTTTGATTAGACACTCTTTTCTACTGTTTTGAACTCAAAATGTTAACAGTACAGTGACTATAATCATCTGGACATCACTTCTACTTACCCATTCTGATGGCTGAGTTCTGTCCTATATGTCCTCGATCATCTATGCTCATTACTTTAAGAACTTATTAGAATGCTGCATTTGTAAATTGAGTTCATATTTGGAGCCAATTTTTAATTTATGATTTTTTTTTTCCAATTCCCACACGGCCACAAGGAAAAAATATTATTATATTTGATATGTTGCAGTGTTAGGACATATGTGATTCAATGTTAGGAACATATGTTACTATTTTATATAATTGACTAATCCTTTGACAAAACGCACTTTACTTGTAATTGGGTAGATCTAGGATGTGTTTAATACTTCAAGGAACAAGATTTCAAGTTCAAGCGTTAAAGCCATGCAAGTCTGTCCAAGAATCAAGTGAAGAAGTGTTGTTCATTAAATCTCGACAGTTAGCTCGACAGTTAGCATCTATCGATGTTTAAAAGTTGCTAAAACCCGTGCCTTGATAGCTAGCTCGATAGATCCGTGAGTGTATGTTTGGGCTTTCTTTTCTCATAACCCTAAACATATATAAGGATTATTTTGAGGGTCATAAAAGGTTACACAAGTTGCACAAGAGCACAATTCCACAAGTGTGATCAGAAACCTATTTTGCCCTAGTTATCCTTTCTCTTGAAGAAGTTGCTGTGTTTGTACACCATAGGGTTTTGTGACCAAGCAACTTCATGATCTTCATTGTGTGATGAACAGAAGAACTTTGCAACCAACATCCTTCTTAAGTCACGTACTGGGATCCGCGCAATTAGTTAGTCACATACTGAGAGCTGTGCATTGAAAATGAGAGATTGTCACTACTGAATAAGTCCAATTGGGTATTGGGGTAAGGGTTCAACTGTAGGTTGGTATAAGGTACTGAGATTCCTTTACTTGTAACTGCTTGTTTTGATAATAGTAAATTCTCGGAAGTGGTGACCTTAGAATCACCCGGTGGGGTTTTTGCCGTGTAGGTTTTCCCCATTCATAAACAAATCACTGTGTCAATTTAATTTCCGCTGCATACTTAGTTATTTGGTGATTTGTTTGTGCTACCACACATTTTGCATGCTAATTTGATTAATTAATAAACTTGGCTAATTAATCAATTAATTCATCACAAGGGGTCAATACATTCTTAGCCTATCATGCAGGGTGAAAATGGGTGTACTGAAATTCATTTTTAGCTCACATATACTTTCTTCATGATGAGACGTATGTATTTAACAAATTGATGGAACTGTTATCTTACAAGAAAGACGGACAATGATATGGTATTTCCAGTGCTGAACAAAGTTGATGAAGTAGACCAACATATTGGGGAAATTGTAAGGTCATTGTTCTTTCCCTAGGTAATTAATTTCGATGGAGAAGAGCTCAATTCTATATTGGACTTACTCCCTAAAAATCATTTTGAAATTGCTTTTGTGCCTTCATTTTGGATGTGTGTATTTGGTGTTGCTTATGTTATGAAAAATTTTCTTGTTGTTTTTTCTCACACAACTCAATTTCTGAGATTACGATGAAGATAAACACATGCAAATTGAATCTTTATTACTGGTTGGAGAATTGAGAAGCTTCAATAATGAGGACAAACCAAAAATGAAGTTTTCCTTTTGCTGTGAGCCTGTAACTTGTCCCTATTTTATTGCCCAACTACCACACAACAAACAGTCAAACACTGATATTTTCTCTAATCTCTAGAGACTCTACTCTCTCTCTTATCTATATAATATAGTCACACAGAGCCACAATTCACAAAGACAAACACAGACCCATCAGTAAGATAGTCGCAGAGTCAATGAGACAAAAAGCCAAAAAAAATAACACAAGCACAGATTCCTCATCAGTAAAAACACAAACACCACAAGCATAGATTCTGAGATTTTGAAGGATAGATTAAATACTTGAGTGTGAAGGCTGGAGTAGATCAAAGCCAGCAGCGGCGTCTCGGCGAGATGGGTGTCGCGTGGTGGGTGTGGGTGTCGCGTGGGTTTGAGAGATGGGTCTCATCGCTCTCGCATGGTGGCGCGTCACGGCGTGGGCAGCAGCAAGATTTCAAGCTCTCACCTCGCGTTTTGGCAGCTTCACTCACAGCGTGGGCAGTGGCAAAGTCTCTCTCACTCTGAGTCTCTCACTTCTCACTCTGTCTTTTGGACTAAACTCTTTTTTTTTTTACATGTGGGCTGTCCAGCTGGGACGCTGGGTTAATCGTTTACAATTTCAGAGGGGCCTAAGCTTTTTGTAAGGGGGCCCAAGTCTTTTTTTTTTTAAATTAACCTACTTAAAAAAGAAAAAAATTTTGGGCCGGGGCCCCGGGCCCTACCTGTGTTCGTCCCTGGCCCTGCAAAACTAATAGGAAAACAAAAACAAAACAAGATTAATAACAATTCAACAATACAAAAGCCAAACGGCAAAAATCCCAGATGGAAAACTAAAGAATAAGGATGAGACGTACTGAGATTTTAGTGACGAGAAATGGTGGAGACTTCGAACAAAAAGGCAGAGAAAGAGAGGAAAATCGATGGCTATTATCACCGACATTGAAGGAAAGAAGATTTGGGATGAACTAGGGTTTTTCTTGGGCGTAGGATCTTGTGGGCTTTTCATCTTATGGGCCAAAAATTGAAAATTCAAAAAAATAAAATTGCAGGCATGAAGGATTCGAACCAGAGTTGCTTGGCAAAAATATATCGACTTGCCACCATGCTGATTCGAACAAAGTATAGAGATGAAAATTGACCTTTTAACAGCCAATTATGTTCAAATTACACGTTCCAATATTTTATAGGAACAAATACCAAATGGCTTTAGAATGACGAGTTTGTATAAATTTTGCAAAACCCTGAGAGAGAGAGAGAGAGAGAGATAAGTGCTTTGTGGCACCGATAAGTCTTCAACAATGAAAACATTTCATTGCTATTAGGGCTCTCTCAGACTTAGCTAGCAGAGGCTCTGCTGATTCAAATGAGACTCACACTTATCATTGTGGTCGATATGCTAAACTCTCAACGACAAAATTATTTTGATAATTTTTTTAAAAAGGACTGGGTTGTTCATTTTTGGTAAAATCGGTCAATTGTACTTAATTGTTTTTCGCTTTTGTATTGGTAATTTTTGTTATTATGGAAATTTTTTGGGATGTTTATTTTGTTTCAGATGGGTCTAAATATAATAATAATTTTATGAAACAAAACTGCATAGACACTTTAGTTGGGGTGGTTATATTCGTGTCGGACACAGTCAATTGACACTTCCGCACACGTGGATCTAATGAAAATGCCTAAAAAATATAAAACCTGGTGTAGTAGCCTTGATTGATGACTATTTCATACTGGATCTGTAGTTTCAATTCAAGTTGTGCGCACCCAAAGTGGACTTAAAGGATCAGTTCACTCTTGGGCTCACAATATATTTGTAACGTGGGCTTTGGATTTCTTACTTTGGGTCGTTCTTGACACAGAGACTCAATGAGATCACTTTTCTCTCTCTACATTGCTACCCTCTTTTTTCACCCTCCCTCTACTCTCAGTTTCTTTCTCTTTTCTTTTCAAACCTTCCAACCCCCTCCTCTTCTCCAACTTCTCTTATTTATAGCATTCCGATTTGTGGGGTGTTATGATTACTTTTGCAGTTAGTGTAATGTGAGGTCTAATATCATCAGCCATAAGTGGGTGGTTAGGTGGGAGTGGGATGAGGTGAGTGGCCTTGGAACTTGGTTTCCACTCCTGCAGATATTCTCAGCAACGGCGTTCCCTAAGGCATTGCCGGACATGTAAGGGACAGCGTGTTTGAACGTCATTCTCTTTTAGCTGCTTGGGAAAGTATTGCCGAGCCGGGATGAGGTGGCAAAACTTGGGCCCACAGCTTTTGTGGGTTCGTGATGGGGCTCTGGGTAAAAAGAGATCAAGTTTATGGGCTGTATCTTCACACCAGAGTCCTAGGCCCAAATGGGCTCGGGTATAGTGCGTCGTACATTAGCCCCCCCTTGATTCGTCCCCCACTTTCGGGGATGAATCAAGGAACCCAAGAGGCAGTGATCACCCGGGAAGCCAAAAAGGGTAAATATCCGGTAGTTGAGGAACATATTAATGCACCCCTCAAAAGACGCGTTAAACCTGACTGATGGCTTAGCCGTCATTATTGTCTGATGGTTCATGAACCGAGGCGTCACGCACGTGGCAGTTGAGGTGGCGATTCATAAGGTTTCTCGCCAATGAATTATTTAATGCTACTTGTTTCTCCTTTCGCCCCTATAAATAATCACTTCTGACTCTTTCCTTCACTTTCGCATTCTTCATCCTCCAAACTTTCACTCTGCCGAGCATACTACTTTCGTGGTTCATCTCCTAGCCCAAAACACCCTTCCTCCTTAGAGCCCACAATAAGTTCCTTCTCCTCTGCTTCCTGTTTGTTCTATTTCACTCTATTCTATAGTAATCAGTCTTTCCTTCTTCTTCTTTTTTTTTTAAAAAAAATCCTTGCTTAGAGAATGGGCTACTTTCATCCCCTTTCTTCTGAAGCCACTTTGGCTAGTTTTAGGGCTGCCTACAATGTTCCTAGGGATGTCAATATTGCCTACTGTCATGTGGGCGATATTGACATCCAAAGGCACTGTGGTGTAAATACAGTTTTCTTTCCTTTGGTGGCTATTCTAGAAGGTGGGGTTAGGTTCCCGGTTGACCCCTTGATCCTAGGTACCCTTAGATTTTATGGTCTCTGCCCCGACCAACTCCCTCCTACTTTTACCGGGTGGTGAGTTGCGTTAGTAGGTTGAATCAGTTGTTCGGGTTGCAACTGAATCATCACGACATTAATCTCATGTATAGTTTGTGCAACAATATCAACTCAGATTATTACTTGAAAACTAAGGATGTGAGGGTACGGCTTATTTCATGCCTACCTGATTCGAATAGAAATTCGGCTGGAGATTTTGTATGGGTGAGCGGCAATTGGTTTGCCAAGGAGCTCCCGTGCACGTTTTCCCGATGTTGGTCGGTACCGAACGCCTTTTATTTAACTTCCTTTGATTTTGATCTGAATAATTAATCACTAACCAACTTTTGTGTTACTTCCGTGCAGAGCGCAAAAGGTTCAAGCCAGACCTTAGAGTAGTACATGTTCGGGACCTGAATTTTGTCTTAGGTCAGAGATTTTTGTTCACTCAGACGGACAACTCCGAGCATCGCACCTTATACTTGGTGTTGACCTCGTTTATTCCACTTGGCAAGCATTCAACCAAGCTTTGTTAATTGATAGCCCCCTCCTTTCCTATATAGACGTGCGGCACGCAAACTTCCTCCCCCCAAAATTCACCGTAGGCGAGGCGCGTGATCTCGGTCCCTGATACACTTGTTCGACGAGCGTCAGTCGATATGTGACGAGTCCGCCGAGCGCATGTCGAGAGAGCGCCGAGAACGGGCTCACGAATCAGTTCAACCAGAAGCTCCCGCTCAACCTGAGGCCCCTATAGAATTTGAGGCTCCTGCCCAGGAAACTAGGGGTGTAGCTACCGAATCAGTCAGTTCTTCGGAAACAGAATCCAATCACGTCCACGCCATGGTGACCAGAAAGACAATGACAATCAACCGCTTCATTCCGGGTGCCCAGCCAGCCACACAACAACAACGCACTTCAGGCCAAGATCCTATGCCTCCTCCTGCTCCAACAAGCCATGCCCAAAAAAGGCAGCGCACGGCTGAACAGACGCAAACGAGCTCGGGCAATACGCCCTCCAGAACACCTCCCCGATCATCGACTGGCATTGTCATCCGGGAGTCGGTGGTACAAACCGGAGTGAACCTAGCGTCCACTTCCTGGGCCTCGGTGGAATGGCAACCCTCCTTCTAACTTGATGGCAAGCCTCTCCCTGCGTCTGCTAGTGTAAGAGTTTAGGACAAAGGCCATAGGGGTCGTATTGCCTAGAATTTGGCGCGTGGCCTCCTTCTGCCTGAGGATGTGCACGCCTTTATGGAAAGGACGGACGAGTCCTTACGGAGGCGGTTGCAGTGGCACACAATAGCGGTAACCATTCTATTTTATTTCACTGTTCTCGGTTTTCTACTTGCTTATATATGCACACCTTCTTTTTTCTTTTATACCCGTCATCATTGTTTGGTCAGGCCGCGCAACTATCTCATATCGTGGACGGAAGGATGAAGGAGCTTGCTAAAGATGCTGAGCAGGAGAAGGCTCTGAAGGACGTTGCCGAGGTCACGGCGAAGGAAAAGTTGAAAATTGCTGAGGACGCAAAGGAAAAGGCTGCTTTGGCTAAGAAGGCAAGGGTTCTAGCCAAGGGAAAATACGCAGAGCTGGAAGTGCAACTGGGGGGCACCGAGCTTAAGCTGGCAAAGGCCCAGAGTTTGAACATTGCTTTAGGAGAAGAACTGGACGATTCGAAGGTGGCGTTGGAAGCTTGTGAAAGCAAGTGGTACAACGAAGGGTTTGCTGACGCCGAGAATTATGCGGAACCGGTTGTTCGTCAAGCTCACAAGCTTGGATTCAAGGAGGGATGGTTTGCTGCCCTTCAAGCCATGGGGGTTCCCGAGGATTCTCCTTTGAGGAACCACAGTCAAATCCCTTTCCCAAACCGCCCCAAATGCCGTGCAGAACGCCCTCTTGTCATTGATGAAGAAGAGACCACCAGCATGAGGGAACTGGTGAACGCTATTGATTCCCACGCGGAGCCAACCGACCTAGAGGCCACTAGCCACCCTCATGCTGGAGATCAAATTAGTGGGAATGTCTAGCCACCAACTTTTCTTGCCGACCAACAGCCTCTCGAGACCATTTCTCCTATCCAGACCGCTGACCCCTCAAATTGACTGCCGAACCGGATCTCCCGTATTTTCTTTTTCTTTTTCTTGAAAGACTTTTCTTTCAGCTAGTTTACTCATGTCACCGGGTTGTGGTGACGAAACAATTCATCTTTTTTTAGCTTAACTTTCTATCTTACCAGTTATCGAGTTTTGGTAACTAAACATCAGTTTAAATTTTATATGCTATTTTAAATTATGTCCATGAATGTTTTGCTATGGTATTTTTCGTTTTTCATATATTTGTTTATTATTTGCCGTGTTAGTAGACCGTGTTATGTATGCGTTCTTCATGGCCGGGTGGTTTAATCCCGAGGTGGGCTAGATCACCACGGGAGGTGTGTATCGACTTTCGCTAGTTTCGACAACTTTGCATGTGTTGATTCTCCTGTACCTGATTGTGCTAGGATGTAGGTTTTCGTCTTTAGAAAATCTTGGGTTTCAACCTACTCGGCGATCTAAATCGAACCGAGAACCGAGCTTCCGTAGTTGATTCTTATGCGGCGCCCATATGCTCGGTGATTGGATAGGACCGAGAAATCAATTTCTGTCCTTAGTGGATTTTAGGTTAAGGTTTCTACCTGCCCGGCCATTAAGATCGAACCGGGGACAGGTTTTTGTCCTTAGGAAATTTTTAGGCTAAGGTTTCTACCTGCCCGGTGATGAAGATCGAACCAGGGACAGGTTTCTGTCCTTAGGAAATTTTTAGGCTAAGGTTTCTACCTACCCGGTGATGAAGATCGAACCAGGGACAGGTTTCTGTCCTTAGAAAATTTTTAGGCTAAGGATTCTACTTGCTCGATGATAAAGATCGAACCGGGGACAAGTTTTTGTCCTTAGGAAATTTTTAGGCTAAGGTTTCTACCTGCTCGGTGATGAAGATTGAACCGAGGACAGGTTTCTGTCCTTAGGAAATTTTTAGGCTAAGGTTTCTACCTGCCCGGTGACGAAGATCAAACCGGGGACAGGTTTCTGTCCTTAGGAAATTTTTAGGCTAAGGTTTCTACCTGCCTGGTGATGAAGATCGAACCAGGGACAGATTTCTATCCTTAGGCAAGCGCAAGACCCTTTGCCCTTTATGGTTCATGTATACGTCGTCGGTAATAAAAATGAAATTAAGCAGGCCTGCACAAATAGTTATCGTCATACTGATTTGTGAAATGTACATGCATAATTACATCGAATTGGCATCTCGGCATACATTCAATCAATGATAAAACTTCTTCAAGTTATGAACATTCCACGGTCGAGGGAGCGGTCTTTCGTCCAAATCTTCCAAGTAATACGCCCATATTCCCGCAATTGCGGTTACCCTGTAAGGGCCCTCCTAGGTCTGGGCCAATTTTCCGGCGTTGGTGTCCCGCATATTTCCTACTGCCCTTCACAAAACTAGGTCCTCGGCGCTGAATCCCCAAGTCTTCACATCCCTGTTATAGCGTTAAGCCAGCTTTTGTTGGTACTCGGCTAACCGTATAGTCGCAGACTCTCGGTATTCTTCCAGTAAATCTAGCTGCTGTACCAGTAAGTTGTCATTCCGAGCAGGGTTGAATTCGATTGCCCGTGCACTGCATAGATTGATCTCGGCCGGTATCACGGCTTCTGCCCTATATGTGAGAGAGAATGGGGTTTCTCCCGTAGACCTTCTCGGTGTTGTCTGATACGCCCACAAAATGTTTGATAGCTCCTCGGCCTATCTCCCTTTTGCGCCATCCAGCCTTTTCTTTAGTCCATTTACAATCACTTTGTTGGTGGCTTCTGCCTGGCCGTTGCACTACAGATACGCTGAGGTGGAGTACCTATTTTTGATGCCGAGATTACTGCAAAACTTACGAAAGGCTCTACTGTCAAACTGCAGTCCGTTGTCAGATATCAATGACTTTGGCACCCCGAACTGCGTGACTATATTCTTCCACACGAACTTTTTGACGTCCACGTCCCGAATATTGGCTAGAGCCTCTGCTTCCGCCCACTTGGTGAAGTAATCAACAGCCACTAATACAAACCTCTTATTGCCCGTTGCGCGGGGAAAAGGGCTGAGAATATCTAGCCCCCATTGTGTAAAGGGCCAAGGGCTACTCACTGGATTCAAAAGGCCTGCTGGTTGGTGGATCAAAAGGGCATGCTTTTGGCATTGTTCGCACTTACGCACATAATCGGCGGCGTCTTTTTGCATTTGAGGCCACTAAAATCCCTAAGTCATTGCTCGGTGTGCCAACGAACGTCCCCCTACATGGCTACCACAGACTCCGCCATGCAACTCGGCCAAGAGCTCACCCACCTTCTCGGGATGCAGGCACAGAAGATATGGCCCCCCGAAAGACCTTCAGTACAACTTGCGATCTACTAACAACCAGTACCTGGCAGCCATCCGGCAAACCTTGTTTGCCTCCTTTTCGTCATCAGGAACCTTATCTTCGACTAAGAAAACAATGAGCGAGTCCATCCAACATGCAATGGCTTTTGAAATCATGGTTGTCTCAACCCTGGCGTTACCGACACTAGTTGTTGCATTAATGCTTGGTTCTTCGATAAGCTCAACCTTAATCAGTCGAGGCACCTCCCCGATCACTGATGATGCCAATGTAGCCAGTGAATCAGCGTGTCAATTCTGCGCTCGTGATACCCGAGCCACCCTTGTTGTACAAAACTTCTTCATAACTTGCTTTACCACTTGTAAATAGGCTTTCATCCAAGGATCACGAGCCTCAAAACTGCCTTGTATTTGGTTCACGACCAACCGGGAATCCGAATATATTTCGACATCAAGAGCCCCCATACCTAAGACGGTTCTTAATCCAACAAGCAAGGCCTCGTACTCGGCTTCATTGTTGGAGGCTTTAAAACCCAGTCTAAAAGAATGCTCCAATCGTACCCCTTCTAGAGTAATGATGACAATCCCGGTTCCAGCACCCACGGCGTTGGATGCACCGTCCACAAATACCCTCCATGGGCGATGCTCTACATGGCAGACCATTTCCCCCTCGTTCTTTGGTGAGAACTTCGCAACAAAGTCAGCAAGGATTTGGCCCTTCACCAAGCTTCTTGGCTTGTATCTTATATCAAAGGATCCCAGCCGAGTCCCCCATTTAGCTATCCGACCTGTCAAATTTGATCTCTTCAACAATGACTGTAGTGGATGCTCGGTTAAAACGTAGATAGTATGGGCCTGAAAATATTGGAGCAACTTCCTCGTTGCATGCATCAATGCTAGTACCAGCTTCTCTAGGGGCAAGTACCTTGTCTCGACGTCGACCATGGTCTTGCTAATGTAATACACGGGCTACTGTACCCCCGGTCCCATAAAAGCACAGCACTCACAGCATGGACAGAGACTGAGAGATACATAAACAAATCCTCCCCGGGCTCTGGGGCTGCTAACATGGGGGCCCGCGTCAAGTACTGCTTCAAGTCTTGGAAGGCCTTCTCACACTCCTCATTCCATTGGAACCCCCTCCATTTCTTCAGCAGCTAGTAGAATAGACGGTAGCGGCCGGCAAATTTAGAAATGAACCGATTAAGAGCAGCCAACATTCAGGTCAAGATCTGTATCTCCTTTAGATTGCTCGGTGCCTTAAGACGCTGTACCACATCGATGTGATCGGGGTCGACCTCAATCCCACGGCAGAAGATTAAATAACCTAGAAACTTGCCAGCCCCCACTTCGAAGGCACACTTGTCTACATTTAGGCACAGCTTGTGCTGCCGAAGGATCTCAAACACCCCCCGTAGATCCTCTAAGTGTCGTGCTACCAGATTGCTTTTCATCACCATGTCGTCGATGTACACCCCAACAGTTCACCCGATCTTGTCCCGAAACATTCTGGTCATCATTCGTTGATATGTTGCCCCGGCATTCTTCAATCCGAAGGGCATCACGATGTAATGATAATTTGCATTCGGAGAGATGAATGTTGTCTTTTCCTGGTCCTCGGCAGCCAAGGCAATTTGATGATAACCCTGAAAGGCGTCCAAAAAACTCATCCTCGAGTGCCCATAGGTTGCATCTACCAATTGATCTATTTTTGGCATAGGGAATGGGTCCTTTGGGCATGCTCGGTTCAAATCTGTGAAATCTACGCAAACTCTCCATTTTCCACTCTTCTTTTTTACCACCACGGTATTTGCCAACCATTCAGGGAAGAAGATTTCCCTTATCGCCCCGGCCTTCTTTAACTTCCCAACCTCCTTCCTTACCACCTCCACGTGTTCCTTAGCCGACCTTCTCGGCTTTTGTTTTTTTGGTGGAAACAACGGGTCTACATTAAGCTTATGAACAATGAACTCGGGATCAACTCCAGGCACCTCATACGGGCTCCATGTGAATACATCTACATTATGTATCAAAAATAGCAATGCTTCTACCTTGTCCTTGTCCTCCATGCTTGCTCCTACCTGAAAATAGTGGTTAGAGTCTGGAAGTATCCCGATTCTAATTAACTCCTTGGAGCAACTAGCCTCTGTTCTCGCTTGGGGACCCTGTAATTGCTATGAGGAGGCTTCCTCGACCGCTCCTTTCTGCTTATCCTGCTTATTCCTCTGATCCACCGCGGCCACTAAGCATTGTTTGGCCACTTGTTGGCTCCCCCTCACTACTGCAAGACCATTCTCGGTGGGGAATTTGACCTTCATATGTAAGGTGGAGGGAACAACCCCCATTGCATGGATCCACGACCTACCGAGAATAGCCGTGTATGGTGAAAACGCATTGACCACTATGAACGTCACCACCACCTCTTTACCCTCCATGTTCACAGGAAGGGAAATTTGTCCCTCGGGTACCACCACCCTACCATCAAATCCGACCAACGGTGTGCCGTACATTGATAGGTCTTGCTTATCTAGCCCGAGCCTTGAATAGGTCCGGATACATCACGTCAACCCCACTCCCCTGGTCTATCATAACCCTCTTCACCATGAAACTGCCTACCCTAGCTGTGACGACCAACGCGTCATCATGGGGCTGAATCGTTCCTTCCAAGTCGTCATCGTCAAAAGCCAGAGCCCCCTGGACAAACTTTGCTTTCTTTTCCGGGGGTTTCTTGTCCGGGCAATCTTCCACGGGCACAACGGTCGGCACCCCTTTTTCGGTCACGGCCGTACCCCTTGGGGCGGTATGGATCACTTCAATCACTCCTAGCGGTGGTGGGAGAGGGTTTCCCCTCTACTGAGAACCTTGCCCTGTACCCCGATCACCGAGATTCACAACGAACTCCTTCAAATGTCCTGCCTTCACCAACTTCTCTAGATGGTCTTTCAATACCCGGTATTGCTCGGTGGTATGCCCTTTATCTTTGTGATAGGAGAGGGATCACCCCCATCTTGTTCGGCCACCTGAAGTACAGCTCGTTCTTAATTCTGTCTATAATTCTGTGTATGGGCTCCTTAAATGCCATGTTCCCTCCCCCAACTGCCACTCCAGCTCCTGTACCTTCAAATCCTTCCGATACCTCGGCTGGAAACCGCCTTGCCGAGGACGATTTATCAGTGGCACTTTACCTTTACTCTACAACCGATCATCCTCCAGACGCTTATACTCCTTTATGCACCTCATGAGCTGCCTCATGTCCTCGGGAGGCTTCTTCGTCAGCGACTCCCGTAGTTCGAAATCCTCGGGTAACCCCATTCTGAAGGTGCTCGCTGCGATCTTCTCGTTGCCCCGTCCTATCTCGTTGTAAAGCTCCCAATATCGACTGGCATAGCTTCGAAGGGTCTCCTCGACCTTCATCTTCATGGACAGTAGAGCATCCACCGGTTGTGGCACCCAACTACAGATTACAAACCGAACACCAAACTCTTGGATTAACTCGACAAAAGTGTGGATAGAACCCTTGCGCAACCTATTAAACCATCTCAGAGCAGCCGGGCCGAGGCTTGAGGGAAATACCTTGCACATCAGCGCATCGTTGTGAGAATGTAGAGACATCATGTGGATATAATGGCTGATGTTGAACAGTGGGCGAACGAACTTGCTTGGCATTTAGGCTCTTTCAATATCGCCTGAGAAGGGTGACCGAGCAGCTCTGCGAAGGGCACGACTCATTGCATCCATGGCGGCATTGTGGGGCCGTCGATCCTCAGGGGAATCCAAACCTCAGTCTGCATATTCCCATGAACGCGAATGGTCCCAGCGATGGCGAGATTCCTACAAATACGACCGATCTCGGGGTCGACGGTGGTCCCGTGAATGTGAACGTTCCCGGCGGTGGTGGGATTGAGATTGATTGGACCCTTCCTCACGACGATCCCCCCCGGTACTAGACCTTCTTTCTCGGTTGTCTCGGTCCCTTCTACGATGCCTGTTCTCTGCTTCTAGCTTCAGATCCCTCACTAGCCTGCGCAACCGTTCAAGCTTTTCGTCCCTTTCGTCAAATTGCCTGTGCCCCGAGGCATTGGAGATCGTTCGTTGTGTTTGGTACGGCCCCTCTCCAAGGCCAGACCGTTCTTCCTCTCGTTCATGTTCCCTGTCTTCGCACCTCTTTTGCCTCCGTTCTTGTCAGGTGGACCCTCGAGAAAATCCCGCCGAACCACTTTCAGCATCACTCCTAGAACGTCTCCCAGAAATTTTCTCGTGCGTGAGTCCCGATTAAACCACTGCCTTGTAGGAGATCCCCACAGACGGTGCCAATTGTGCACACCCAAAGTGGACTTAAAGGATCAGTTCACTCTTGGGCTCACAATATATTTGTAACGTGGGTTTTGGATTTCCTACTTTGGGTCGTTCTTGACACAGAGACTCAATGAGATCACTTTTCTCTCTCTATGTTGCTACCCTCTTTCTTCACCCTCCCTTTACTCTCAGTTTCTTTCTCTTTTCTTTTCCAACCTTCCCACCCCCTCCCCTTCTCCAACTTCTCTTATTTATAGCATTCCGATTTGTGGGGTGTTATGATTACTTTTGCAATTAGTGTAATGTGAGGTCCAATATCATCATCCATAAGTGGGTGGTTAGGTGGGAGTGGGATGAGGTGAGTGGCCTTGGAACTTGGTTTCCACTCCTGCAGATATTCTCGGCAGTGGCGTTCCCTACGGCACTGCCGGACATGTAAGGGACGGCGTGTTTGAACATCATTCACTCTTACCTGCTCGGGAAAGTATTGCCGAGTAAGGATGAGGAGGCAAAACTTGGGCCCACAGCTTGTGAGGGTTTGTGATGGGCCTCTGGGTAAAAAGAGATCAGGTTTATGGGTCGTATCTTTACACCAGAGTCCTAGGCCCAAATGGGCTCAGGTACAGTGCGCCGTACACAAGTGTTTGTTAAAAATTTTAAAATTGTCAACAATCTTTGTATTGGATTTTTTGCATAACTTGATAATTGTATGGTCACCCTATTTCCAACCTTAGACACCACAATAAACACATAACTGTGATTAAGTTGCAGATGTTGCATACGAACAATTAGAGAGCAAATAAGGTTATACATCTTCGGTTTTATAGTATATATTGATGATGCACAGAAAATCAGTAGGTTGAAGGCTTCGGGGTTCAATGGGCTTGAGACTACTTGGAAGGCCTGAAAAGAAAGAAGCACAAGATCAAAAGTGACCGAGGTGAACTGGCCAAGAACCCTCCAATGCTTAAGTTAGTTTTCTCTCTTGAACTCAGGAATTCCAACTCTATAAGTGGTGAAAAACTTACTTTGATTTCATGTGGCTAAATCCTTTTATAGTGAGCTTTGGAGTGATTACTTGTTTAGTAACTTCATCAACGTGGATGGAAGTTAGAAGGTTCAGACTTAATTTCTACAACTGCCATCAAAAGTTAAGAACTTTATGGGAAGTTAGAGCGATGAATAATAATTTTGCTCCTACTTCAGAATAGTAGAACGTGATCCAAATCATATGCTTTTGGATATAGATTTACTCTGCAAATTTCTAAGTGTTTGGCGGTCGTCCAAGTGACTCCATGCTGGATGACCTTCTTGCATTTGGATGACCTTTCTGGTCTTAAACGACACTATGGACGAATTGGAGATACTCTAATTTTGGTTCACCATCATATATAAATAATAAAAATATAAACATCAAGAAAATGACCTCAACTATGTTATTTTATAGGGAGGTATGCCCCTGAATGTGATGGAAGCTACCAAGGGAGATACGTAGGAAGTTAATTGGTATATTCAAATATTTGTGGAAAAAACCAAAGTAAATCCAATTGATTTTTTTTTTTTTTTTTTTTTTTTTTTTTTTTTTTTTTTGTGAACAAGAGTAATTATTGTGGTTGGGCTAATTTCATGGGATGCTTTTTTTTTTTCTTTTCTTTTTTTTTGTTTTCAATTTTAGATCTAAATTTTTTAATAACTTTAAAAAGTTACTGTTGTGATGAGCAGTTATTAGTAAGTAAAAAAGTGACCTCAGTAATAAGCCTAAATGTAAAATTATGGTCATATGTGATATTGGTACTACCTACTGTGACGATTGAACTGTCAATTGTAAGGAAAAAAATAGGGTACCATTGAATATGACAAAAGTATGGTCAGAAGTAATGTTGGTACTGCCCAATGTAATAATAAAACTGTCAAATTTGAGAATAAAAAAATAGGGTACCACTGAATGTGACAAAAATAGAGTCAGAAGCGACGTTGGTACTGCTTAATGTGACAATGGAACCATCAAATGTGAGAAAAAAGTAAGGGAACCACCAAATGTGAGAAAAGAACTGTCACATGTGATGTTGGAACTGCACAATGTAAGTATGAAACCGTCAAATGTAAGAAAAAAAAAGTAAAGGAACCATCAAATGTGAGAAAAAAAACTGTTACATGTGATATTGGAACTGCACAATATGAGGATAGAACCGTCAAATGTGAGAAAAAAGTAAGAAAACCACCAAATGTGAGAAAAGAACTGTTACATGTGACAAAATAGAACAGATGCGATGTTGGTACTGCTTAATATAACAATATAACCATCAAATTTGAGAAAAAAAAAAAGAACAACTATATATGACAAAAAAAAATTGTCAAATGTGATATTTGAACTACACAATGTGATAATGGAACCATTGAATGTGAGAAAAAAAATAAGAGAACCATCAAATGTGAGAAAAGAACTGTTAAATGTGACGTTGGAACTGCATAATGTGAGGATGAAACCGACAAATGGGAGAAAAAAAATAAGGGAACCACCAAATATGACAAAAGAACTGACACATGTGATATTGGAACTGCACAATGTGAGAATGAAATCGTCAAATATGAGAAAAAAGTAAGGGAACCACCAAATGTGAGAAAAGAACTGTCACATGTGATGTTGAAACTGCACAATGTGAGTATGGAACTGTCAAATGTGAGAAAAAAGTAAGGGAACCACCAAATGTGAAAAAAGAACTATCACATGTTATGTTAGAATTGCAAAATGTGAGGATAGAATCGTCAAGTGTAAAAAAAAAAGAAGTAAGGGAACCCCCAAATGTAACAAAAGAACTGTCACATGTGATATTGGAATTGCAAAATGTGAGGATGGAATCGTCAAGTGTAAAAAAAAAAAAAGTAAGGGAACCCCCAAATGTAACAAAAGAACTGTCACATGTGATATTGGA
Organism: Quercus aquifolioides; assembly: GCA_019022515.1. Classification (NCBI taxonomy): domain Eukaryota; kingdom Viridiplantae; phylum Streptophyta; class Magnoliopsida; order Fagales; family Fagaceae; genus Quercus; species Quercus aquifolioides. The sequence continues at coordinate 78,600,533 of CM032328.1, read as the reverse complement.
ACTGCACAATGTGAGGATAGGCTCGTCAAATATAAGAAAAAAGTAAGGGAACCACTAAATGTGAGAAAAGAACTATCACATGTGATGTTGGAACTGCACAATGTGAGGATGGAAATTAAGTGTGAGAAAAAAAGTAAGGGAACCACCCAATGTGACAAAAGAACTATCATATGTAATGTTGGAACTGCACAATGTGAGGATAGAACAATCAAATGTGAGAAAAAAAGTAAGGGAACCACCAAATGTGAGAAAAAAACTGTCACATGTGATGTTGAAACTGTACAATGTGAGGATCGAACCGTCAAATGTGAGAAAAAAAATAAGGAAACCACTAAATGTGAGAAAAGAATTGTCACATGTGATGTTGGAACTGCACAATGTGAAGATGGAACTGTCAAGTGTGAGAAAAAAGTAAAAAAACCACTCAATGTGACGAAAGAACTGTCATATGTGATGTTGGAACCACACAATGTGAGGATGGAACCGTCAAATGTGAGAAAAAAAAAAGTAAGGGAACCACCAAATGTGAGAAAAAAACTGTCACATGTGATGTTAGAACTGCACAATGTGAGGATGGAACCGTCAAATGTGAGAAAAAAATAAGGGAACCACCAAATGTGAGAAAAGAACTGTCACATGTGATGTTGGAACTGCACAATGTGAGGATGGAACCGTCAAGTGTGAGAAAAAAGTAAGGGAACCACCCAATGTGACAAAAGAACTGTCATATGTAATGTTAGAACCGCACAATGTGAGGATGAAACCGTCAAATGTGAGAAAAAAAAAGTAAGGGAACCACCAAATGTGAGAAAAAAACTGTCATATGTAATGTTGAAACTGCACAATATGAGGATGGAACTGTCAAATGTGAGAAAAAAAGTAAGGGAACCACCCAATGTGACAAAAGAACTGTCACATGTGATGTTGGAACTGCACAATGTGAGGATAGAACCGTTAAATGTGAGAAAAAAGTAAGGGAACCACTAAATGTGAGAAAAGAACTGTCACATGTGATGTTGGAACTTGCACAATGTGAGGATGAAACCGTCAAATGTGAGAAAAAAGTAACCTGGTGTAGCAGGTTACCTACTAGTGGGTACCGTACCCGCCTTTTTTTTGGGGGGTACCGTATAATTACTTGTTCTTTAAATACAGTTTTCAAAAAATTTATCCTATTTTCTTTATTCAGAACATGATTTTGAAAACAGGAGATGTTGGAAATAGAGAGATATTACTTGACTTTTCCTTGGAAATTACACAATATGATTTTACCAAAAGAGATGGTGGAGATGAGGCGTGGACCAAGTCATTGTCTTGAGACAAATCGTGCTGTCTACGGTATATCCAATGTAGTTAGACAAATAATTTCTGCATGTTGTCCCCAGGATACAATAGTCTAGCCACCTTTGCTGATTATCCTTGGGAGCCAACACTGCTCGTAGGATATAAACTCTTTATAATACTTTCTTTTCCCAGAAAATTTAGTAAAAGATAAAATATTTTTTGTGAATAGTAAGAAGTAATAGATGGTGAGTGTTTAGAATAATAATAAAATAGTTTTTGAAAGTTTGTAGCTTTGTAATCCAAAAAATAATGTGATCCTGAAACTTTTATTTCTTTCCATATATAGAGCCGGACATGTAACTTGTCCTTAGCCAAAGAATCAAAAGGTTTGATATCAATTAAATGGTCATAAAGTTATTGAAATCAATGTATAATCAATAGTTTTCTTTCTATATATATAATATATAAATCGGTCATCAAACTGGCTTTGCCAAATCTATGTTGAAAACAAATTAATAGCCAAATCAAATTGTCTTTTGGTGTCATAATGCTGTTGAAAGCAAATCAACAGCCCATAACGTGGCTAACCTTTAGATATCAATTAATGTTTTCCTTTGAAACTTTGACTATACACAATAATTACAACCAAGAATGGAAAGCAAGTTGTAATGCTATGAACCATCAACGGTAAATTATATAAATATATAGTTGTATAATTTTTTGATACTTTCTGTGGGGGTGAAAAGCCCAACCTAACGTATTGGGCCCAAGACCCTATTTGAAGACCACTGTTGGTCCAAAGAGATGAAAACACTCGAGAAGAAGCCCATGTAAAAGAAGCATGTCTGGAGAGGAGCATGGTCATAATTCGAGGAGATATTCAGTTTTCCGAGGAGGCCATTATCCTCGGATCCGAAGAAGCTTGGTCCGACAGGCGTCTGGGAAGCTCAAATGATCCTCCTGACAGGTGTAATGATAGAGATGAACCTCAGGCACGCATGAAGATAGCAGGAACGGAGAAATATCTAGAAGACAGACTTCAACCACCACATTAAATGCACTGCACCTACTCTCCTGGCCGCATTAATGTGGAGAAGACCCCTGAACAGTGCACTCTCAGCTACCGCCACTCACACAAGGCTAAAAATGATACATGATGGGACATGCACTCAAGTGGGTGTCTAGATGATGAATAAGTGGACGGTGAAGATGAAGGAAGAGGATACTATATAAGAGGGGGAGGCCTCTGATAGAGGGGGATCGAAAAAAGAAAGTTAGAAAGGAGAAAACTCCATTACTGTAACTCTAAGAATTGTAACCCAAGTTCATTCAATACAAATTCCTCTTCGGACGTCTATGTTTGCATTTGTCCGAGCACGATTGAATGCTAATTTATTCACAAGCACTACAGTCCAATACTGTTTAATTCATTACTAGCCTAGCTCTTTCACCCACTCTCTACAAATTTATTGTCTTGGGTTCATTGGGCTCACAATCCATACCTTTTTGGGCTTGGGCTACAAAAATTGACCCTACACTTTCCATCTATAACGTTATTATTAAATATATTAAAAGAAACGTTTTAAAGCAAAAGTTTATAAAGAAAAGTATACTAAAAGCTCGCAATATATGGTATTAAAAATCACATTAATTTTTAGAAATTTTCCTAACTAAAACCATTGACAATAGCTATTCAAATTTTGAATTATATTTGAATTTCAAAATTTAGCAATGAACGTATCTGACATTGAGGGATAATTGATTTCCTCAATTCACATAAAAGAGTATTAAAATAAAATATGATATTTTTGTAAAAATATCCAACAGGTGAGAAGATGTTTTCAAGATACAGAAAATGTTTTTCATGGCATAGTTGTAAATAAATTGAAAATAGTAGATCGTACAAATTTGTCCAAACTCTTTTATCCCTTAAATTAAAGAGCTTATCTTTATTATTATAAAAAAAAAAAAAAAATTCTCACACTACTTCAAATTTGAAATTTATCATTATAAATAAATAAGTACATGAGCTCTATTCTCTTATCTTTATCCAAATATATATATATATATATATATATATAAAGTAATCTACATATTCTACTATTTACTTTTTGAAAATTAAAAAAAAATGAAAAATAGAATTGGTCTTCCAAAAATGTATTTTTTGTTTTCAGGATTTTGAAAATTGTTATTAAAAGTAGTAGCCAAACACGTATAATGTAAAAATCATTATTTGAAAACTAGTTTCAATTTCAATTTTTTGAAAATTGTTTTCATACAGTTTTGAAAACAAAAACAAAAATCCTCCTACCAAACAAGCCCTTATCTTTTTGCATGATGCTAATTCCTGAATCCGATAGGTGTGAGCAAGAAACTGATCATACGACAATGGGCATGCCTTCCTTCAGTGTCTCCAATCTCCTTGCTTCCTACTGATCCTTTTCTTCCTCAGTTTTGTTACGATTGTTTAGGGGTTAATTAAAGATGCAAGAAAACTTATTTCTCAAATAAAAATTGTTTCTAACTTTGGGGGGGAAAAGTTAAAATGTTTCCAAACAAATGAATATCTTACTAACAAAATTATAAAATAAAAGAAATAGAAAAATAAAATAAAAAATTTTAGAGATAAGATAATATATAAATTTTATTCATTAAGTGGTCGTCCACAACATTATTAATAATACTTTTTTTTAGAAACATTATTAATAATTCTTGAATACATGCATCACTACAAGAAATTTGGTCTTTAGCGACGGCATATAGTCGTCGCTAATGCTTTAAATATCGTCACTAATTATATTGGCGACGAAAAATATCGTCGCTAACTTTCGTCAAACGAAAGTCGTAACAAAAAAGATTTTTAGTGACGATATTAATATCGTCGCAAATACAATACTATTAACGACAACAAAGTCGTCGCTAATAGTGACAATTGTCGTCATAAATAACTCAAGAACCCAAGACGAAATGTCGTCGCCACTAGCTCATTAGTAGTGACGAATTTTTTTGTCGTCGCTAGTAGATTATTATTAACAACGACATTTTTGTTGTCGCTAATATGTCATTACTAGCGACGACACTTGCTGTCATCACAGATAATAATATATTAGTGACCACAAACATGTCATCACTAAAATTTGCATATTAGCAATGATATTGTTTGTTGTCACTGAAGATATGATAATATATTAGCGATGACAATGTCGTCGCTAATAACATTTTACATTTTTTTGGATTTTTCTATAAAATTTACATTTTGAATTTTACATGGGTACCTGATGGAAAATAATAAACCACAATCCCATACATCACAAATTTTCAATCACAAATACTCATATAAGCATAACAACTGTTCAATCAATAACTACTAATAAGGAAAAACATACCCAAGTTCAATATCATATACATAATTTAAGTTCCAATCTATTCTCTCAAATACTAATCAAATAATAACATATTCCTCATTAAGATATGCTGCCAATCTAAAACTTGTTGCAATGATATGTATCTCCCCTTGACATCATATGTAAGATTGTAACCCAAGGCACGCGACATTTTAACCTGAAATAATGAGCATAAACCAATGTAAAGGTCAACTAAAATAGATGACAAAAATACTTACTAAATAGTTTTAACATTCAAGTAAATTTTAACATTCATATTTTTCAAAAATACCATAGATGAAAAGATATGAAAGCTTTATGTATTTAACAAAACTTAATCTGCATCAAGACTTATTCTCCAAAAGAAATAAGTCCAAATTAACAATCATAACAAAGAACAATCAAAAGATATTAGGCAAAATATGATAGTATGGTTAGACATTTTGGTAAAGTAATTTATTCACAGTCTATACAATTATAAAGATAACTACATAAAAGATTATAAAAACTACAAAAAAAGTGGACTATGGTGACTGTTAGGTTCTAAGGTCTTAGGATTTTATGTATTTAGAACTCTAATTTGTAATGTTGGCAAACCATGATCAAAACATTGTATTTAGTCTTGTTTAGGCTTGCTCAAAGTTGGTTTATTATTGTACAGTTGGAATCGAGTGGCTGCAGAAGTACTTGGGACTTTTGGCCTGGCTCGATCGATCGAAGAATAGACTCGATCGATCGAAAATCGCACAGGTTGATTATTCTGCAGAATTTCCAACTCAGCCCTACTTCATTAAACGTTTAGGGTTTTATGTTTTTACCCTAGGTATATAAACAAAACCCTAGCCACGTTTTTGAAGGTTGTCCATATTGTATTGTTGCTCATATTTGCTGTTTGTGTGAATCTCTTGTGAGATCTTTGAGGAGCTTTCCTTCACATAAACTTAGGGTTGTCAATATCTTGATGATCAACATAGTTGCAACCATTGGAACTTAAAAGAAAAGCAAGCGGGGAGCTTGTAGCTGATTGAGGAATTCAAGAAAGAAGTAGTCCGTGGATTCGGAGCCTGCGCGTGGTCGTGTCAGGAAGTTCGTACTGGTGGGTAGCATTAGGAAGTCGAGCGGGGAGCTTGTAGTCCTTCTGTAAGAACTTCAATTCTTTCATAGTGAATTCTGTTATGCCTTGAGGATCGGTGGGTCAAATCCTCCCCAGGTTTTTACCGTGTGGTTTCCTGGGTGATCATATCTTGTGTTATTTATTTTCCGCTGCATTATTATTCTTGATATGATTGTTGAATTGCTTTAACCTAGAATTTCTTAATTTGACTAAGTAACAACTTGGCTAATTAATCTAGGCTACGCAATTTGGTTGTTTTAGGGGTCTAAATAACCTATCAAGTGGTATCAGAGCGGGTAGCTCTTTGTGTTTGAGATTTTTAATCTCTGAGCTGATCCTTGACCCCTGTTGTCATGGAGCATGGACACTCTCTGTTTGTTCCTCCTCATTTTGATGGGAACAACTATGCTTATTGGAAAGTAAGGATGAAAGCATTCCTGAAATCCATTGATGAAAGGGTTTGGAATTCCGTTGAATACGGATGGGTGAAACCCGCTACTCCTGTGAGTGAGTGGCAAACTTCTGAAAAAGAAGCAGCAAGCTTCAATAGCAAAGCTATGAATGCCATCTTTAATGCTGTTTCTATGGAGGAATTTAAGAGGATCTCTAATGTTGAGGTTGCTCATATTGCCTGGAAAATCCTCCAAACTGTGCATGAAGGCACAAAGGCAGTTAAGATTAATAAATTGCAACAATTGACTTCTAGATTTGAAAGCATTAGAATGTCTGATGATGAATCTTTTGATGAATTCTATGCTAAATTAAATGATATTGTCAATTCTGCTTTTAATTTGGGTGAAATCTATGATCAACCTAAAATTGTTAGGAAGATTCTTAGATCTTTAACTGAAGACTTTAGACCCAAAGTGACTGTCATCACTGAAAGAAAGGATGTGGACTCCATCCCTGTTGATGAGCTTGTAGGATCTCTTCAGTCCTATGAGTCTGACCTACCTAAAGTGAACAAATCCAAATCAATGGCTCTTAAGTCAGTTGATGATGTTGATGGTGGTGGATTTGATAATGAGCTCTTTGCTACAGAGATTGCCTATCTTGCCAAAAATTTTAAGAACTTTCTTAGGAATACCAATAGAAAGGCAAGAGGTACTTACACTGCTGAACTTAGAAATTTTAGGAAGAATGATCCCACTAAGGTTAATAACTTTGAAAAACCTAAAGAAAAAGTTGGTTAATCTTCAAATAACTCTTTGGGTCCTCAGTGTTTTGGCTGTCAAGGGTATGGTCATGTGAAATCTGAATGTCCTACATTCTTAAGGACTAAGGGTAAAGCTATGGCTGTAACCCTTAGTGATAATGAGGTTTCTGATGATGAGTCTGGTGGTGACGACGATGGAAACTTCATTCCTTTCACGGCTACTGCTATAGTCAATGAAAGCATATCTGCTGAGGAGAACCCTTCTGATGGGGAGCTCTCTGAAGATGAAGATCTTCAAGAGGCCTATAACAAACTTTGCAAAGTTGCTGCAAAGGATGCTATGAAAGTTGAACTTGGCCTAAAGAAAATTGATTCTCTTGAACTTGAAAAGAAAAATTTGCTTGTTAAATTGTTTGATGCTAATGAGCTTTTGAATAATGTTAAATCTGAGAACATGCTTTTGCTTGATAAAGTTAGAACTTTGGAACATGATTTATCTGTTGCTAGATCTGCTAGTTCTAAACTTGATCACATGCTGAATGTTCAAAAGTCTCCTGCTAATAAAACTGGGTTAGGATATGTTGAAAGCATTTTTGATTCTGGACCACATTCCACTACTTTTGTTCCTTCCTCTTCTTCTGAACCTTCTATGAGTGAGATTGTGAGTGAAACTGTCAAACCACCTGTGAGTGAGATAGTTAAACCCGTAGAAGTTTCACCACCTAAGAAGATTAGGGTAGATTTAAGAGAATCTAAACCTAAGGAGCCTACCAAATCTAAGGACAAGATGCATGGTAAACCTGCTTGGGTTTGTCATTATTGTGGTAAGTCTGGACACATTCGTCCTAACTGTTACAAGCTTCAAGCTGATAAGAGAGCAACTAAACCAAAAGTGCCTGTGCCTCAAGCACATGATCCTATGGCACTAATTGGTGAATTGGTAAAGGTGTTAAACCTTTATTCCAATCCTGGAGTTGGGAATCACTCGAATGTGAATAAGAACTCCAATACTCGTGGTGCATCTAAAAAGTTTTGGATGCAAAAGACTCGAACTAACTGAGTCTTTCTGACATGGTCCTTGTGCTTAATTGCTCTATTCTTTGGTGACCATTGTTCTTTGGTTTGTGTCTTTTTATTGTTTTTGTTCTAGGACTTGCATTGCATTACATTCATGCATTTCATTCTATGATTTATTTGTTTTCTCTTTTAAAAAAAAAAAAAAAAAAAAGGAGAAAGCAAAAAAATTATGTTAGACACTATTTTTCTTGATTTTTGAAAAACAAGGTTAGTCTATCTTTTGACACATGTCATGTTCTGTGTACCTTGTTTAACATTGATGAGCTTAAATATTGCACTTAACTAGTTAAAGCTTTGTAGTGCATGTTGTGTGGGAAAGATGTTTGTGGTTATTAATCATTTTGTCTTGATCTTGAAGTCACATGTTATTTGACTGTCAGACTTGATCCTTTTGAGAAAGGTATAAATAACCATCTCACCACTGTTCACTAGTCAATCATGAACACCTTAGTGCATATCATAAGATTTTGTGCTCGAGAAAGTGTAGCACATGCACAAAAAGAACATAAGGTGTAGCCTCTTTAAATGCTTAATGCTTAAAACTGGTGTGTACTATTAGGCTTGATGCCAATTCACTTAATTCAAACCGGTGTGTACTATTAGGCTTGATGCCATTTCACATAATCTAATCTGGTGTGTACTATTAGGCTTTATGCCAAATTTCACCTAAATAATGGGGCAAAAATACAAGAAACTTACATGATTGCAAGCTTTTGTTCTAGGAGATGTGGGAATTATAGGATGTAACTCTTTAGGTGATAGTCTCTTTTAAATTCTATGTGATGAATTGTGTAGACTTTGTGTTTGATTGCTATTCACATATCACCTCACATGTATCTCAAGTTTTTGCTAGTATCACACACTACACAAGTTACTCTTTGTTAAACACTGTACATGCTAGTGTGTGTGTTTTTGGTTTGACCAACCAAGTTTGAAATTATCTTGAGATTTGTGCACAACATATTTGTTGCTTGAGAATATTCAAAGGAAGAATGATTGAAACTTGTTTTTGAGAAAATTGGGGTTTAAAATTTTGGGTTTTTGAAAAAGCATTCCATCTCATACTCATGCATTTTATTTCTGTAATTTAATGCTTTGAGGAGTTGTTTTTCAAAATTTGGTTTGTCTTTCAAAACTGTGATTTTTCTCAAAATTTAGTGAGCCTCTGCCCATTTCGATCGATCCAGCCTGATTTTCGATCAATCGAAAAAGTGCTTTCATTTGTCTCAAAATGACTGTGTGTTTCGATCAATCGAATCTGATTTTCGATCGATCGAACATCGTGAAAAAGCTTTTTAAAAGGTACTTTTCTGACTTTTTCAAAGTTCCTACTTCAAAATCTTTTCAAACCTTTTTCCTCTCTCCGCGTTGGCAAGCTCAAATCAGAGATTTTTGTCGTTTTCCTCCGTTCTTTTTGCAAAATCTCTCTCTCCTCAAGTCGGTAAGACACTTGTGCCCTTCCTTTTGAATTTATTTTCATGTTTTCATGCATATATTCATGCATTTGAGGGTAATTTTCGGAATTTGAATAATTGGGATTTTCTGTTGATTCCAGCCTTATTTTATGAAATTGATCATTGGGTTTTTGTGGGGACACTTCATTAACATGATTATTACCTATTAATTTGATCAAATTTGAGTTTGGTGAAAAATTGAAAAAAACTAGGGCTTGTTCTTCATCCGAATTGGGGCTTTTGTTAAATTGGGATGACTTTGATAAAATTGACTTGTTGTGTAGTTGTAATTAAGCATTATAATCTATGGAATGTGTTTTGTAATGCTCAATTCATCTTTTTTGGTAAAAAAATTTCAACAAGTGGTTTTCAATTTATTTGGGATTTTAGATAAAAATTCCATGTTCAAGCCAATTTTGTCAATTCAATCTCAATTGAACTTATTTGTTTACTGCATTAGATCATGCATCACAACATTATTAATGTTCATGCATCATATAGATTTTTGTTCTATATTTTTTATTGTGCTAATTTGCAGTCTGCCCTTGGTTCTGTTTTCTCTTGTTTTTTTGGTTTTTCACTTTGTGTCTCTGTCCTTTCCTTAGCACTATGCCTAGGAAAACTAGAGCCCGTAGGAATGTTCCCTCACCTTCTCCTTCACCCCCTCCATCCTATGACCGTGAGAAGTTTTCGAGTGAGAAAAACCAAGAGATTTATGAGAAGCTGAATGTTAGGAGAAAAATTTGGGCTGAGCGTTCTGTTCACTTAGATGAACTTGATCCTACCATTAGGGCAAACTTTGAGCGTAGGGGCTGGTTACCCTTGGTGGATGTTTCTGATCCTCCTCCACCTTCTGCCTTGATTAGAGAGTTCTATTCGAACATCTCTATCCGCATCTATGATTCCAACACTCTAGTCAAGAGTTGGATACGAGGCGTAGAGTACTCCATTACTCCTGAGGTAGTGGCTGATGCTCTAAGGGTACCATTGGTTCGACATCCTGTCTATCCATATGACGTGTCTCCCGAGATTAGTGATGTCTTGTCTTACATCACTGGGACTACTGTCCAGTGGGGTTCTGATCCTCGGATCACCTCTGCTGAGCTCTCCGGGTTACACTATCTCTTCTTTAGGATAGCGTGTCATTCTATCTGGCCCATTTCCCATGTTCACACCATTCCTCTTGAGAGGTGTGTATTTCTGTACGCTCTGGTTACTGATGCTCCTATTAGTTTTCCCCATCTTTTTCTTCGTTCTTTGAACGATGTTTATAGGAGTTCATCTTCTGCTCATGCTCTTGTACATCCTATTTTCATTCATAGGATTCTCCTTCATCTTGATCTTGGTGGCTTCCCTTCCTCTGAGCCCGTTCATGTTATTGCTCCTATAGGTGCGTCTTTTCTTAGACAAAGGGCTGCTCATCTTCGAGCTGGTTCTAAACACCCTAGGTCTGAGCCCTCTAGTAGCGCACCTCCTCCTTCTTCTTCTGCAGGTCTTGCTGGTGAGGATGTTACTGATCCAGTTGGTGATGATGCTGCTGCTGCTGATGTTCCTCCACCTCCTTCGGCCGACTTCGATGTTCGTCGTACTTTGGAGACTGTCATGACCGTTCAGGCGGCTCATGGACAAATTTTGGTGGACTTGCTAGATGAGTTTCGTGCTCTACGAGCTGATTTGGCGCGTCTTCATTCACCCTCACCACCTCCTTTTGATGGCGACTTGTGATTGCCCTTTGGCATTCCGTCACAAAAAGGGGGAATGGTATTTTTGACTTGTAGAGGGGTTTTTGTAGTTAGGGGGAGACTTTTTGTTTTGAGGAGCTTGTGGAGTTTTTTAGATTGTATCTAGGTGCTTCACTTTGTATATCATTTTTGAGGATATTCATGTTAGGGGGAGTAACATTGATTGATATACATGTTATTTTTGTTGATTCTTGTTATTTTATGATTCACTGCTTATTGATTTATATTTATGAGTTGATCATTCATATATGTCTCTATTTTGTGTTGTGTGAATCTTACAAGAATGTTATACCTGTTGTTTTACTCTTTTCTGTCACACATGCGCTTATGCGTTTGTTGAGTATTTCAGGAATATACAGGTTGATTCAACTAAAGCTGCTGTCTACACTTGCAACTGATGGATAGTAGTTAGGCTGAATTTGATTTTATGAGCATTACCTTTGTAAAGGGCTTTTACTTGTAAAACTTTGAGTTTTTAATTATGGTTTTGTCACGGATTGCCAAAGGGGGAGTTTGTTAGGTTCTAAGGTCTTAGGATTTTATGTATTTAGAACTCTAATTTGTAATGTTGGCAAACCATGATCAAAACATTGTATTTAGTCTTGTTTAGGCTTGCTCAAAGTTGGTTTATTATTGTACAGTTGGAATCGAGTGGCTGCAGAAGTACTTGGGACTTTTGGCCTGGCTCGATCGATCGAAGAATAGACTCGATCGATCGAAAATCGCACAGGTTGATTATTCTGCAGAATTTCCAACTCAGCCCTACTTCATTAAACGTTTAGGGTTTTATGTTTTTACCCTAGGTATATAAACAAAACCCTAGCCACGTTTTTGAAGGTTGTCCATATTGTATTGTTGCTCATATTTGCTGTTTGTGTGAATCTCTTGTGAGATCTTCGAGGAGCTTTCCTTCACATAAACTTAGGGTTGTCAATATCTTGATGATCAACATAGTTGCAACCATTGGAACTTAAAAGAAAAGCAAGCGGGGAGCTTGTAGCTGATTGAGGAATTCAAGAAAGAAGTAGTCCGTGGATTCGGAGCCTGCGCGTGGTCGTGTCAGGAAGTTCGTACTGGTGGGTAGCATTAGGAAGTCGAGCGGGGAGCTTGTAGTCCTTCTGTAAGAACTTCAATTCTTTCATAGTGAATTCTGTTATGCCTTGAGGATCGGTGGGTCAAATCCTCCCCAGGTTTTTACCGTGTGGTTTCCTGGGTGATCATATCTTGTGTTATTTATTTTCCGCTGCATTATTATTCTTGATATGATTGTTGAATTGCTTTAACCTAGAATTGCTTAATTTGACTAAGTAACAATTTGGCTAATTAATCTAGGCTACGCAATTTGGTTGTTTTAGGGGTCTAAATAACCTATCAGTGACGAAACATATTCCCACCATATGTAAGAAACATAGTTATCTAGACCAAGCACCTTGAACTTTTTTTGTGGTGGAAGTTTTGCAACTTGGATAGCTTCAATTAGCTTATGGAGAAATAGAATAGATTCACAATATATCAATTATGTATACAAGTTGACTCACAAAGCCATTTTCCCTATTAGAGCTTCTCTGCCCCTAAGTTGAATGTTTAAAAGACAAAATCTACCATTATTAGAGATTCTTCATATGATTTGTTACTTATAGTCCATTAGTACTACTATTGCAGTGCCTTGCAGCTAGCTACTAAATGACATGCAAAAAATTTCACTCAGTTTTATTTTAAAGAAGCAAAGATTCTGTAAGAACACAACACTTCCCATTATTTTGCTAAATTCATATCTAATAAAATAAGCAATAGAAGTCATCTTCCTCACCATGTTCTGCAATAATAATAATAATAATAATAATAATATTAAAGAATATTATATTATATTATAAGGACCCACAATATCAAAACTAAAACTATGGTGCCCATGTTCTTTCAAATCCAAATAACAGAGTGAACGAATAGCTTATTGTGCCCATGGCTTCAAACCCAAAAACTCACAATATCAAAATTAAAACTAGGAACAAAAAAAAAGAAAAATGAAAAGAAAAAGCTTTTAATCACAGGGTTAGTTCATGCTTTCTTAACATGAAAGTATAGATCATTCAAAATTAAAAAAAAAAAAAAAAAAAAAAAAAAAATCAAAATCAAAATCTCTAAAATTACCTTTAAGAGAGAACAGCAAAGAGGGAACAACGAAAGTATAGATCCAATTAAACTTTCAGAACTGAAAAGAAAAGCTTTTGTTATAGATGAACATTTAGAATTGAAAAAAAAAAATCAATCACAATTTTCATTATGAAATTAGGAACCCTAGAACTACACAAGAAAGAGAGAAAATAGAATTATGGAATGGAGAAGAAACAAAGAGTGAAGATGAGAGAGAGAGCTTACCGATTTGTGGAGGTTGAGGTGTGAGGAGAGGAGAGAGAGGATGTGAAAAAAAAAAAAAAAACTGGGTATTTGGGTTTGTTTACAGGTTCCAAAAAAAAAAGGGGTTTGTTTACATTTAAAAAAAAAAAAAAATTTGGGTACTTTAAAAAATTTCAGTTGGCGCCTAATAATTCATGGAGAAATTGATATATGAATGGAAGAATTAGCAATGTGTAGAATGTCTAAAGACTCTAAACGTGTGGCCCCTTTTTTTTTAAAAAAAAGAAAGAAACGTGTGGACAAATAAATAGAAAGAGATAAACTTGATAAGTTGATAAGTGTGGACTAAACGTGTGGACTAATCACTAAAATGATGAACTTGATAAGTTTGTCATTTAAAAAACACTAAATGATAAACTTTTGCTAAAAAATAGTCAAAACAAAAATAAAAAATGACTAATGGAGTAATTACGGTAAAATTAATTAGAATTTAATGAATTAGAATTATCATATACTATATAATAAAAGTTGGGCTTAGAAGTTGTAATTGCGCCAAGTGGCTTCATCAAATTGCAAAAATTTTATTAGATTTTTAAAAAAATATATATAATTTTTATTTTCCTATAATTTCTAAGATAGAAAGAAAAAAAAATTCATCTAAAGCATAAACTATTAAAATGTGTTGTTGTGATCTAGAAGTATAGCTAATCCCATGAATTAAAAAAAAAATAAAAAATAAAAAATAAAAATAAAAACCAATTTCATTGGGATGCACACGGGAGGATTTGTTATCTACTTTTTTTTTTTTTTTTTTTTTTTTTGGATAAATGTCAAATTTTTGGATAACAAAAAAAAAAAAAAAAAAAAAAAGAAGAAGCTAATAACGTTAACAAATAACAACTTGATTTTTACGGTATAACAGAAAAAAAAAAATTGTAATTAATTATGGTATTTGATTTTAATTTTTTTGCTTATATCAACTTCTTCAGAACTTAAAATTATTGTTTTAAATGGAAACAACTTCTTATCAACTTTTTATAACAATTGAAATCATATAATTAAACTAAATATTAAAAAATTAAATTAAATATTTAACGTGATGTATATCACAATATCCTTCCTTTTATGTCCTAATGCCATACAATTACTTCATAGTATATCACAATATTAACTTCTTCATAGTTATCGTTAACATGTCCTCTCACTTTTGATTTATTTGATTAGCAATTGGAGATTTATTTGATTTATGAGTTATGAGTTCTAGGGTGATTAGAATTTCGGCTTCACACCTGCACTCTCTACAATAATATCCATTCCCTTAATTCATAATTATGTCTCAATCTAAAATTCATGAAAGAGTTTTTTTTAAAAAAAAATATTTAATACACGGATCTCTTCTCTTCTCTCTACCTGATATGTTATGCTAGAGATAAGGATAAAGATGACATTCTTAATTCTACACATACACGTATATATATACCAACCATGATATAGAAAACTTTAAACGCAAAATGGTTATCATTTGAAATGCTGTTGACTTCGATTTCCTCTTCAGGTAACATGTAGATGAATCTTTTCCATTTCACGTTTTGAGAAAAATAAAAATATAACTTTTTTCTTTGAAGATTTATATAAATTTTAATGTTATTTAGTTAAGTAAATATGCTAGACTCAGATGTGCAAGGCAAATGAGAAGTAGGTAGGTTTTACAATATTGAAGGAAGTACAAGTTGAACTTAGAAACCATAATTGAATAAAGTGGTTCTTTTGTTCTCTCTCTTTTTTATTTATTGAATTTGTTCATTTTATAGATAGGTTAAAATTTCATGTATGGATATATTTACAGATTATGCTAGCTTTATCATTTATTTTTATTTTATATGTTATTGACATCAATATTGTGGATTTAATTTGTTGCAGTTTTTGCTTGATACTTTCTTATGTATAGTCTAGCTTTTCTAAAAGCAAAATTTGCTGCCAATTTAAATTGGATAAGAGAAAAAGAAATTGGATAAATTAGATCCATCAGTCCAATTCCTATGTAAGTCTCTCTTTGCTTAACTTAAATTTGTTTTTCATATTTTTAATGTTTAGAAATTTGGAATATTCTTTTTTCTTAAAAAAACATGGATTGTTCTTAATTAATGAATTGAGATTTCTATTTAATTTTGTTTTTTTCATGTGTGTGTGTTGTTCTTTTTGCCTTCAGTTTTAATTTTTTTCTCTTCTAAAAAAATGTTTTAAATATTTGTTAATGCTTATAAATTTCGATAGTTTTTAAAGTACAATACAACTAAAGACATTACTCAAGTTATATAATTTAAGGTGTTAGATTATATATATATATAATTATGTTAGATAAAAAATATGAAATGATGTAATAATGATTCTTTCAGTTCACATAAAAAAAAATGATTCATTTAGTTATAGTTTCTTAAAAAAAATATAGAACAAATTAATGACTAAAACCGTGCAACACACAGGACTTTTACTAGTAATATCTTAAATTAAGATTAGATAGTGTATTTTTATTAAATAAATAGAAAGAGATAATGATAAGTTAATGAATATTCATAATTAACAGATAAAAATTTAAAACTAGTGAATTTTTTAGGGAAGAATTAATGGATAAACTCATTCCTAAAATATAGGTAAATTTGATAAATTTTAAATTACATAAAAATTCCTAAGAATTTGCACAAGACTAACATAGATTTGATAAATAAATAAAAAATAACAAATAAATACTGCATGAAAATTACACCATTGGAGATTTAAAAAATATAGTTATATGTTATTTGAAAAGAATAAAGAAAAAATTAAAAAAAGAATGAAGAAATAATATTTGAATGAAATAGAGAAATGATAGAGAATCGGTTGGCAAGTGTATCTGAAAAATTGATTTTATTCATGAGAATGACCAAAATACCTCTAAACCTTAAAAATGACTAAATTATCCCTAAACCTAAAAAATGACCAAAATACCATTGAAATCTCTAAAATGACCAAAATACTCCCGAAATCTCTAAAATGACAAAAAAAAAAAAAAAAAAAAAAAAAAAAAAAAAAAAAAACCCTTTAACTTGTAAATTGACCAAGATACTCCTGAAACTACTAAAATGACCAAAATACCTCTAAAGCCACTACCATGAAACCACAAAATGACCAAAATACCCAAAAAAAAAAAAACTCTAAAATAATTAATGTACCCCTAAAATCGCTAAAATGACACAAAAAAAAAAAAAATGCTCTCAAATCCTTTAGAATGAGAAAAAAAAAATACTCTGAAACCTCTAAAATGAAAAAAATACCTCAAAATCAATAAAATGACCAAAATATCCTGAAACCTCTAAAATGACAAAAAATACATTGAAACCTAAAAAAAGACCAAAAATACCTTAATATCGGTAAAATGACCAAAATACCCCCCCAAGATCTCTAAAATGACAATTTTGGTCATTTAAGAAGTTAATGAGTATTTTGGTTATTTTAGAAATTTCAGTATATATTAGTCATTTTAGATATTTGAAGGGTATTTGGGTCATTTTAGAGGTTTCACAATATTTTGGTTATTTTAGAGATTTTGAGAGTATTTTTTTGTCATTTTAGAGGTTTCGAGCATATTTTGGTAATTTTTGAAGTTTCAAGAGCATTTTTGGTCATTTTAGAGGTTTCAAGGTATTTTTAGTTATTTTAGAGATTTCAAGGGTATTTTGGTCATTTTAGAGATTTGGGGGTATTTGCAACATTCTAGAGGTTTCAATAGTATTTTGGTCATTCTAGTTGTTTTTGGAGTATTTTGATCATTTTAGAACATACTTGCATAGCCTTGGAGGCATATGTCTCATGATATCTTACATGTACGTGTTTAGATACTGATGCCTTTGATTTTAGAGGAAAAAACAAAAGTGGCTTTAGTTTGAAAACCATTTGAAAAATCCATGATTAATAAGAGTTAATGTCAAGATAAACTGAAAATCTAATGTTTGATCTAGAGGAGCACCTACAAGTATCTTGCCTTTAAACATTAAATTTTGAAAATTAGTATTCTTTATGGAAAATATAATTTTAAAGGTAGTACTTTGAACTACTCCTATCACTCCCATGTGTGATCCAGGGGAAAACATAACTTTAAAGGAAGTACTCTAGCGAGCATAATTTTAGTGGGATGGTCTAATTACGAGAACAAGGCTAACCAAATCTTCATGAGATCACATGGCATATGATCATCATGCTCTAATTCATATTTAAATCTTGATATATTGTTTGATTGGAAGAGAATTGTCAAATATTGGTGTTGTCGAAATTTGAGAATAATTGGATGGTCAAATCGAGAGAACAGAGCCAATCAAAGTTGTTTACCATGCAGGTACATGACACATGCATGTCCATCACACGCCATACTTAGATCTGGAATCCAACCGTTGGATTTGAAGAGTGTAATGAAATGTTAATTATAGTAAATTATGGTCACAATCAGACGGTTGGATTTAGAGAAATGTGCGGTCAAAGTTTACTTAAAGTTGGTCAAACCTAGTCAAACCTAGTCAAACTTAATAAATGGTCCCGAGACCGTTGGATTTGGTGAAACTAGGTTAAGTGGGAAGGTTTTTAGTGGGTTATTGGGTATTGGCATAGTTGTTAAAAAATCTCAAAGAAGAAATAATTTTGCAAGATGACGAACATGGTGTTAACATTGACTTAGAGTTGATTAGGCAAGATGATGAAAAAAAATTATTATTTTGGCTCATATATCATGTATTACTGCTACTGGATTTAATCAATTTGAATATGTTTGTTATAAATATATGTTAATTTGATTTATCTAGTTAGTTTTGCCAAATATTATTACATAATTGATGATTATATTGGTTATTAGTTGAATATATTATGATTTTATAATGAATATACCATTCATATATGTATATCTATATTTTTTTTATATAATTTTATTAAGTATTTGTGTATCTTACGATACATTCTATAGAAAAATAAAAAATTGATTCACAATATGATTCACATTTTAATAACTATGGGTATTGGTCAGTATTAATTTTGAGTGAAATCAAAACTTTCTCGATTTTTGTTATTTTATCAATTTCAAGTTCCAAATGGGTAAAATTATGATTTGAGAGTATTTTGAAGCAACAAGCCCTCCCTTGTCTCTTTTTTTTTTTTTTTTTCTTGAATTTTTTTATTTAACAGATTTGAGAGTATTTAATTACTTTGGAGGTTTCAAGGTTATTTTGATCATTATATAAGTTTGGGGGTATTTCGGTCATTTTAACGAGGTTAATGGTATTTTAATCATTTCAAATATTTTAAAGGAATTTATATCATTTTAAATATTTTAAGAGGTATTTTGGAGGATTTGATTAAAAAAAAAAATCATATTATGTCAAAATTATTTTGGCCACATATTAGTGACGACAATCTTTGTCGTCATTAAAAGATCTCTAATAGCGACAACCTAATTCATCACTAATATATAATCTGCTTCCCTCCATTAATTCCCGCCACTTTTTAAGAGTGAAAATTTTTCCCTCCATTATATTTTGGTAGATATATTTGCGATGACTTGTTGTGTCATTGCTAAAAGGTGACTATTAGAGACGACAAGTTATATCGTCGCTAATAGCCTTCTATTAGTGACGACCAATGGTCGTCGCTGATAAAGAAAACATGTATATAATATATTTACTATATATTTTTGGCCACATATCAGCGACAATACACAAGGTCGTCACTAAAGATGATTATTAGCGACAATAGATGTCGTTGTTAAAATAAATCTTATTTTAGCGACGCAAATGTTGTCACTATAAAATTTATTGTCGTCGCTAAAAGTTTCTCTCCATTTTCCAAAAGTGAATAAAATTCCCTCCATGGCATTAGCGACGACTTATTAGCGACTACCTTAGTGTCGTTGATACTATGCACTTATTAGTGATGACCATATATTATCGTCGCTAATTTGTGCCTAATAGTGACGATTTTCTGGCCGTCGCTAAAACATTGGTCGCAAAAGACCAAAATTCTTGTAGTGCATGTACATTTTCATTACTAATTAGATTACATATTTATAGGGGTTAAAACTTAATGCATCCAAGATGCTCTTAGAGTATTTGTTAACAAATTATTTTAAGAAAGTTTTAATACTACTTTCATAAGAAATAGAAAAGTTGTCAATTTTTTTTTCTTTTTCCATAAAAAAGTTTTAAAATATTTCTCAAGCTAGTATCCTTAAGACATTTCTTAATGTAAATCCATGTATTTAAGAATGTAACTTCAATCCATTTATGAGAATAAGATCGTCCATTTATTAATGTAGTTTCATGCATGTACAACAAACAAGCATTTTAATCACATAAAAAAAAAAAGCATTTTAATTTAATTAAAAATATCAAAATTGTAAAAAGAGAAAAAAGAAAAAAAAGTTAAAATATTAGTTTTAAAACATTCAAATATTGCGAAAAAAATTATAGAAAAAATTTTATTGTAAAATGTGCTCGTGTGATTAGGTGCAACCCATCACGTATGTAACTTATGATACCATCAAATCTGTCTCATAAGATAAGTTTTATAAGCAATTAAATGCTACTATTACTTATGTAGTTTTTACTAAAAGTTTTTTTTTTTTTTCTTAGAGATAATTACAGCATGTTGCAAACTTTGTACCTCGAACCCTTTCCCTCTTAGACCTCCAAGCACTTTATGTATGAGAATGTGTCAATTCAGCTACAAGACCTTTGGCCTAAAAGTCTTGTAACTCAATTGAAACCTTCCTATTATTTATAATAAAGATGTCCAATATTTAAATTCTTCTTTTCCATATTATCAAATTAAAAAAAAATAAAGACTCACGTAACTTTCAGACTGGACTCTCTCCGATGTAATAGCAGAAGACTTTTCGGTACACAGGAAGGGCGCTGGTCGAGAAGTTCACTTCTGTCTCCATCCGTTGGAGACTTGCGCTGTTGGTCATCTAAGATGTTCGCACCGTAGGATTTGGGATATTGAAATTTCAACAAACACTTTTTCTCCTTAAAATTGTAGAAAAAGCAAGAACAAAGAAAATTTGGAGTTTTTCCCTAAAACCCTCTTGCATTGTATTGACGGGGTAAATATAGTCAAATACCACTATTTTTCGAAATTATTAGTGTACCATTATTTTTCAAAATTATTAGTGTTTTACTACTGTTTAAAAAATATCTAGCAATTTATCACTTTTTTGAAGCTCGAGTTTACGAAAATTGAGTTTAAAAAAAAAAAAAAAACTATCTGCCTAGGTTTAAACAATGAGGAAAAAAAAAAAAAAAAAAAAAAAAAAAAAAGATAAGCCAACAATTGTGACCACCCATCCCACGTGACCCTGTCAAAAGAAAGAAAAAAGAGAAACCCACACCTGGAAGAGAAACAAAATCGAAAGCCAATGAGAAAACTATTTGCCTATGAGGAAAAAAAAATTAGATAAGTCAACAACTGTGGCCTCCCATCCCACGTGACCCTGACAAAAGAAAGAAAAAAGAGAAACCTACACCTGGAAGAATAAGAAACAAAACTAAAAAGCTAATGAGAAAAAAAAATTTTGATAAGCCAACAATTGTGGCTGTGTGAGGTACTCGAGTGGAATAAACTCGAGTACTGCATTGCAACTCTTTCAAGCTCCACATAATCGAGTTAAGTGAGGCATTTTGTATGGAACTCTATTTTCTTAAATGCGAGTTTCATGTCAAATTTGAGTG